>JZLH01S0101768.1:37619-51328 GCA_001188425.1 Eucidaris tribuloides
AGGCCGTTTTTGTAATATATTCAAATTACATGCATACCTTTTAAACAAAGGTTGTTCTTGACAACTGGAAAGCTTGTCTGAGCTTGTCCATCTGAGAAAATGGTGTAATGTATGCAAGTTGCAATTTCAGTATTGAAATTGTATTCATAGAAACAGGTGAAAGAAACATATCACCAGGCTTTCGAAGACAAGACATCCATAAATTTGAATACATTATGGAGGTGGTCTTTTGGAGGCAAAACGTGCACGTAAATGGTGCAAAATTGCACCTCAAAGGTGCAAACTTGCATCCAAAAGGAGAAAACTTGCACCTAAAAGGTGCAATCTTGCACCTAAAAGGCGCAATCTTGCACCTTAAAGGCAGTGGATCTCATTTGCAAACATCCCCGTAGACCAGGAAAAGATAACCCATGCCCTTAGGCTATTGATGAAGGACATGTCAGTGAAATCTGGGGGTCAGTGATTGCCTAGAATTTAAAAATGCAAAAGAAAAACAATAGCCGTTTAGTGTACGTTCTATGGTAGGAATTTTTTTCTCGCGAGAAAAAAAATCATATCTGAGTGTAACGGTCACTATAATTCCACTAAAACTTTGTTTCTAGCTCCTATATTTTGCTAAAGGTTCCCAGATGGCATTTTCTTCTAAATGCCATTGTATTTACACAATGTTAATTTTTAGGTATATGCAAAAGAGATCCCCTACCTTTAAGGTGCGAAAGGTGCAAACTTGCAAACATGATGGAGTTGGGCGAGAGCTCATCAGCCATGAAAGGTGCAGATTTGCTCGAATACCGCGGCAGAAACTGCTCTGCACCTATTTCCGCAAAGTTGCACCTTTTACGCACCTTTATTTCTTCGTGTATACATGAAAAAATTATTACTATACGTCATTTCTTCTTCTTTCATATATATTACGCATTTATTATACGATTTGTAATTATTTGGTCTCCTTGTTTGATTTGTATCATGCAGAGAACTATAAAATGAAATGAAATGAAATGAATAAATACGATTTGAAGGTATTTTTTCAAAAGTACATGCGTGCAAGGGGTGAACCCCTCCCCTCGTCAACGAGGTACATGTCCATCCCTTCATGATTCTTATTTACCCCCCATACTTTCAAGAAGCTGTCTTTGCATGCATTCCCGTTTTTGTTTTGTGTTAGCCAGCTACGTCCATCATCCTCTCATTCGCATGTTCCATAAAATGATAACCCAAATCAGTTGAAAGCCAGTTCACGTCGTTATGATAATTGAAAAATCCTAAATCGCCACCCAGCGGAATCGTTCTCATTTTCATTCAATTCAGGGAGTAACGATGACGTCATGAGTGATTCATTTTCCAGTCACTTAATCACGTGATATGTATCATATCCTTTCAATAAAGATGGCGTTGTAGTGTAGTTACTCGTAAAGGAAATCCGATTGACAATAGTGACCGTTGCTGTATTTCACAACCATCGTATCTACTTATCAGGATAAATCAGAGTTCAACCTTTTACCGAGTGGAATACGGAATAAGTACAGGAAGGGACCCAGTAATTCAGGTGAGAATAAATTGTTGGTTCTTGCGGGTAGTGCAGAGTGCCCGGCGATCTGCGAGTTTGACTGCGAGTTTGCCTACACTTGACTGCGCTGCACGGCTGGCCTGCCGTGCCCGAGCGAAGCGTGGATACCCCACCACTCGGTTGGGTCAGGCGACGCGGACGGACGTTGATGAATGAACGTGAACTGCCTGCCATAGCAGCAGAAACTGGGTCGGGCCGCCGCCGCCGCCTGGTTGGCCGGGCAATCCGTCACTCAGTCCGTGGTCCGAGAAATATCAACACCTTTGTGCATTTTTCTTCTTACGTTAGATTTAACTTACTGCGGTGTGGGTCAATCAATCGATGTAAATTCCACATTTGGATTCATTTAGATCTAACGTTAGATCTGTGTGGCATTCCTTGTCATTGAATAAAAATAAATAAATGAATGGATTTCTCTTTCTGATTATTAAAGAAATCCAGATAAATAAAAATTATCTACCCCAACAACTTGAAGAAAAGGAAGAAAATTTTTAATAAAATAGAGTCTACACTAGACTGAAAAATCAGTCTTTTTCGGTTGAGATATGTTCCGCTGAGACTACGTCTGGCTACACTGAATCTCTTCTCTAAAGACTGAAGTATATGATACATCGTTCAATGAAGGTGTGGGACTGGGACAATAAAGTTGTCGTAATCTTGTTGTGTAGGACTTTTGAGTCATGAAATTACATTTATTAGATGACATGCCCCATAAATTACGGAAAAATGATGGAAATACTCACTGTAAATCACTGCAATACTAGCCCCGACCTCAAAAGGAAAAATCAGTCAGATGCACTCGACGTAACCATCCCCATCTTTGTTTACTAATACTGCCAGACTCCGCATGTTATGCTTGCTCTGATTGGCCGATTGATGAATGAAATGGTAACACGATCGTGATTGGCCCGCCATTCATGCGTGAAGATCAGTTCAATCACGGCATGAAAATCGCTGTACCTCTGTGTATTTCTTCGCAAAAGAGAGGTACTAAACTTCGTTTTTTAGTGAAGCTGGTAAGCCTATCACATTGTTGAGATTTTTATGTTAGTATAGGTTGTATAATTTAGGAATTTGCTTCATTTATTTTGTTGTAATCGCATCGGGTGAGGCACCTCATCCGAAACTGTCATAGGGACAGTGGTTAAGGCGTCTTGCGAGACGTCACTACGTAAAGAGATAGGGAAGTATTTCGTCCGTATAAGGAGCAGAAAGAAAAAATATCAGAAAATGTTAAAAAACTGCTCCGAACGTACGGATTTTTCAGTCTAAGTCTACACATGAGAGAGAGAGAGAAAAAAAATGTCAACCTGAGTTACAGACAAAGCTCAAAATAGACTGAGACTTGGTCTTGGAATTTCCTAATCCCAATGTTCAATGCACATTTGCACATTTTTTTTTTTTGGGGGGGGGGGTAACTTTAGTTTGAACCTTCTCCTCGGCCCTCGGCATGCAGCCATGCAGGTGCATGATCAAACGTCCCGAACCTGGCTAGTCTGATGTGATGTGATGCCTCAATAGAGTCTTCTTTTTGTAACTTTTCTGTTGTCTTCTTTAAGTTCCTCAATTTTCAGAAATTTTTCCTTTTAGTTACTCCAGTCCATATTCGAAACTAGTAACCTAAAGAAAAACTTCAGAAACTTCATTGTCACGGCCAGACTGAGTCTGAGAGTGAGGCAGATCTATCTAGACCGATATAATCTGTCGTTTTATTTG
Source organism: Eucidaris tribuloides (assembly GCA_001188425.1). Classification (NCBI taxonomy): domain Eukaryota; kingdom Metazoa; phylum Echinodermata; class Echinoidea; order Cidaroida; family Cidaridae; genus Eucidaris; species Eucidaris tribuloides. The sequence goes on from JZLH01S0101768.1 coordinate 40,903, forward strand.
GGGGCTATTGACATCATCAGTCTGCCCCCTCCACATACCTCATCAGAAAGAGCATACTCTGCTCTTTCTGATAAGGTATAACTCGGATAACCTTAACACCTTATAAACCGTTTGGATGCTATAATGTAAATATAGTCAAAAATCTCAGGGGTAACCCGAAAAATCTCGGAATCTGTTATTGGTGTGATATGACCTTTGGGCATAAAGCTTTCAAATAAAGAAATTATACCTCATCAGAAAGATCATAGTCTGCTCTTTCTGATGAGGTATAATTTAGATAACCTTATCACCTTATTAACCCTTCGGATGCTACAATGTAAAAAATTATCGAAAATCTTGGGGTTCCCCCCCCCCTGAGATTTTTCATGAATTGATTTAAAAAAACCCTAAACTGTTATTGGCGTGATATGACCTTTGGGCATAAACCTTTCAAATAAAAGAAAAGTCACCAAAACTAAACGTGGGGGCTGTAAATACATTTATTCATGAGTACATAGAGTTACATGTATATTGTAAGTTTGTTTATGTGCTGGAGTGGGGGAAGGGCATGTTAAGCTCATGCCACAGAACTTGGAGTTGTTCCATAAAGGGTGTGTCACAGTAAAAAATAAAAGCACTTTTCGTAAATGACTCGTGCCTTTTGAAGATTTATGATAGATGTCTTGATCTTAATGGAGCACAGAGTGGGAAAGGTTGTACAAGTAACTTTTATAGATTCAATGCAAGAACTTGCTGACCCCCCAAAAACCAGCAACAAAAAAACAAAACAAAAACAAACAACACAACCTGAAACAAAAGTGAGTCATATACCGTACATATTTGCAATAATTTCGAACAAATATGTTTTGATGGATCTGTCACAATAAAAGCAAAATTGTTAATTCTCAGCATAGGAAAAAGTACTGGCTTCAAATAAAATGTATTCTTTGATAGCCATATTTGGTATCAAGTGTAGAGGGAAGATTCATATAAATTTTCCATGAGTTAAGGCTCTCACTGTTAAAGACTTCAATGCACAAAGTCAAATGACAGGATAACTATCCTAGTATCCTCTCACTTGCATACACTACACACTTTCACTGGAAGTCAGCAGTCCTGCTGTGATGATATCCGCAGAATGGTCAACTGGTGATGCTGTGTCATGGTGACCTGGTGAGCCAGGGAATTCAAAATAAATGAAGGGTTCATGTCGACATGTACATCACCAAACTTGTCAAAAGCTACTTTATGAAGTCTGGAACCAATAATGCTCATCTGTAATTAGATTTGTTGGTCAGAAAATTCGGAATGCATGTTTTTCAATTTCAATGTCAGAAGCATGTGTTTTTCCAGCACATCTTTGGTAATAAAGTGGGTGCCACTTTATGAACCTCACACATCCAGTATGCATGCAAATTACATTGGGGATAACATGCTGCATAGCATAGACCTGTGCAGTATGGACCTTTTGATGAAAATATTGTTGTTTTCAGTGGGTTAATCTAATACGGAAGGTGTCACTGGTCCACGTTCCTTATATTGAGAGTTGATGGCTTGGAAACTACTAGTAGTGAAGTGATAATTCAGAAGAGTGGTGGTGTGTATTTGTTCTAAGTAATCTGTGGTATACACATTTTGACTCCAGTGTCTACTCCAGCGTCTATGAAAGTGAAATTTGTAGAAAGGGATAATTTTGATGTTTATAATAAATTAGTACACACATAATAAAGGCCCTTTACAAAGGATTAGATACTTTTCATGTCAGAATAAGGATGATTTCTGGATTTGAAAGGTTTTCAGAGTTCGTGATTGTGATTGTCAAAAAGTATCACCCTGAAGGGGAAAAAAAAACACTTGTGAGGCCCATGTGTACATATGCTACATGTACATAGAGGTAGACGAGAGTTGGAGTGTGAAGCAGCAAATTGGATGCCAATTCTTGAAATGATTTGCTTCTTGGACCTGAGGGTAACAATTCAAACTTCAAAAATTAAATGAAATCTGCCAAAAGTAACATACTGTATTAAAATTATGCACTATCATCAAGTTCAGTAGGTTTTGAAGAACCAGTGTTACTCATTACACCAAATTCACTGGTTTGCACAGATTAGGAACAAATTGACAATACCTGTTAATGGGGCTTACCTAATCCCTCTTAATCTTCTTAGCAAAACAATGCTATCCCAAGAAGAGCAGCAAACTTATCCCATTTCAGCATTGGAGGACTGAGATTAGATGTCTGTTGTTCAATTGGATTAGAAATCAAAGCCACAAAGTAGATTTCTGTTGGCAAATAAAAAAGTTAAAAAGATTATTGTAAATATCTTGAGTAAGGAGCTTTAAATGATTACTGTCTATGATGGGGGGAACTGTAGCACTGTATCAAATACTAATTTAATACTTCAGCAGCCATGACATGTAAACAAATGTGGCATGCACTCCTCCACAAGGACGGATTATTGTGATACATCATGTGTGTCAGTAACATATTACACATACGTGTAGCGTGTACATGTGGGTACATGTACATGAAATGTACAAAGTACAGTATGTACATGTAGGCCTTGTAAATGATGAGTAGACCTGTTACATGTACTGTACCAGAAGACTGAATTTGTAATTAGCATTTTTTCAGATGTTTGTGTTTTGTGTGTGTATTTGTTTAAACTGTAGACCACAGTCACCATACCATTGCCCTTTTAAGCGACAAAATACATATTTTGTAAGTTGATATAATTCATCATGCACTGTTTATACAGTGAATTGATAATGTGTGTTTACTGTGACATTACACTTTGTTCACAGTATGCTATGCAAAATCAGTCTTCAAATGTTTGGAGCTCCTACAGTGTACCATCATATCCACTGTGTAACAATGACATTTATAACCTTTACAGTTTACAATAAAATGCAAACTATAATTGTCTCAATTGTTTTCATGATTCAAGAAATTGCTTGGTTTGTTGAACTGTGGCATTTGTATAGTAAGTATGAACTGCTTGGCTGAGTGTACAACAAGTAAGTCATTGAAAGCTGTCTTTGTTGATTTGCAAGCAGTGAACTTGTCCCCCATTCTTAGGGCCCTGAGCTGCAAAAGTGGTCATTATTATGACAAGCTGTTGGTTTAGATCAATTTACTCGGCTTTGAACCAGAACACAAGCACACACCCCAGACATATTGAGGAAAATTATAGCTCTCGCAGTACAAAAGGGAAAAGAAAGAATAAAGAAAGAAAAGAAAGAATGGGAAAAACTTTGTGCAAGCTATGCATTGGCATTGTTTGGTGGTATCGGAATTGTGGACAATCAGTGCCCATTTCTTTGATTGTTAGGTTTTAGGTGTGTAACTGATGCAGAAAAATAACACCTGTAGATCTGGTACTCCATAACAGTGTAACTAATTGTCCATTTGAGGTCAGTTGATCAAATCACAGAGTTTCAATGAAGATCCTGATTTCTGAAGCTTAGTTTTCAACTTTTATCTGTCTAAAATTGCTGACTCTTCATGAATACATTGTAGCAACAATTCACTATGATACACATATTCAACACATCAGGGCCCTGTCTTATAAAGAGTTACAGTTGATTGCAAATTTGCCTGTTACACTGTTGGCAATTGATTTGCAATTGATATCAATCATATGATTGATTGTAACTCTTATGCATGTACATGTAAGATGGGACCCAGATGTGATATACATGTACATGTATAAAGTCAGGTCCCCCCCCAAAAAAAAAAATCATGACATCCTTGTTTCAAATTTGTATGTATCTAATATTCCTACTTGCAAATGAATTATATACTTGTGAATTGGTCAGAAATTATTTTAGTTTTCATAGAAAATCTACCGGTACTGTATTAGAAGTCTCACACACAAAAAAAAACAACAAACTAAAGTGAAATGTCATCAACAGTCATTTTGAAATGATGAATTGTTTGTTCCATCGCTTTGAACGTGTAAGACGAGAGGTCTGATGGGGAAAATAGAATGACTAGGCCTCATTAATAATACAAAAAAAACATTGAACAGTGATTGTTATGTGCCATAATTCACGATACTCGTCTACAATTGCCTTGGTACTCATGTAGTGCATCGAGCTAGTTGGCAAGTCAGTCAAGTCATCGATGAAAAAACAACAACCTTGATATCTTTTCATCGTCTACCCCCTGCCCCCTCACCCCGTAATTTGTCCCTCAAATGAATAAACATCACAAAATGATTAACACATCATGTAATATTAAAACATGATAACATGCATGTACTGTAAATAATTTTGACATTTGAAACACAAGCTGTCCTGATTGTGAGCAACATATGGTAGATTGTCAACTTCGTTAAGTTCTGGGCAATTCCGTGAAAAATGTTACCCGGGCTCAAAATCATGAAATCTGTAATAATTCAAAAAATATATGTGCTACAGTGATAGATTTAGCATCACACAATAGAGCTCATCAAACTCTTTAATTTGAGTGGTATTTGAATACATTTGAAGTATATTTAGACATACATGTACTTTTCTTCAAAAAACTCATTTTCTTGCAAAATTTTCTTATCATTTTTGAAAAACACAATCTTTGAGTTTCATTATTTCACATTCAACAGCACTTCAGAATTAATTTATAGTAGTTTTTAGTTAAGAAAGGATAAAAAATGACTAATATTAGCTTTATATTAGTTATCAAATTGTTTTAAGTATGAATATGAGGACCTAAAAAAGTGGTCGGAGGTGTAATGTCCATAATGTTAAAAATGTAATGTCCGTAACGCAACATTTATGGTCCTGTATGGGATATACTGAATCTGTTGTACCTAATTGGCATCCTACAACTTATACAGGTCTTTAGCACCCATTTCAAAAGAAAATTGGCTTCACTTCATGCTTAAACTCACAAAATTTTTAACAAATGCATGGGTAGGTGAAAAGTCTTGTCCAAAAAATGTAATGTCCGTAATGGCAAGCATTATGTGTGATAACTACCAAACCACAAACAGAAACTAATTCGAATTGAAACTGCAAACACTTCAGGGTGACCTGTGTGAGATTTCCACAAAAAGTTTCAGAATGACAATGATGATTTCTAGGAATAACCCCCAAAGTTGCAAAAAAGTGTCTGAATGTAATGTCTGTAACGCTGGAATTGCCCTTCTGTTAAATGGAATTTGGCATGATAGTATTCATTGTCTTTGTTTTATTTTGAAGTGGCAAGACTACAGCTAAATGAACACCTACTGTACAACACAGAAATTCTTGAATCTGCAAACTTGTGTGTGATATTCGTAACGGTCCGATCAGAAATAGTGATTTCAACTAATGACAACTTTTATCAGACACAATTAAAAATAAAGCAAAATATTAAAACCAAAGTTGAGTCTTTGTCAATCAGATACATTTCTTTGGCAATCTTTCACAGAGTATAAAATTGTTATTACAGGGCTCCACACGAACTTTTTTATATGCTCACCCTTTGGGCAAATGAAATTATCACTTTCAGATTTTTACTTGCCCGAATGAAAAATTTACTTGCCGAAAATAAACATTAATAAAAACTTTCAAAATTATTTCTCCACTAAGAACTTTTTATGGCATTCAAAGTTTGTAAGTTTAATTCTGGGGGTTGCAAAAGGTGTGATTTCTTAATTTTAAGAGTTATAAAATGAAGTATATACATGTAGTAAAAACAAATGATGAATCAATAGCTGATTAAACAATTTCACACATATTCACTTTTTTAAAGACTTTGAACATACGTTTTTTTTTTTCATTTGAGGGGATCAAAATTTTACTTGCCGGATTGGGCAAGTAAATTTAAACATTTTGAGTTTTTACTTGCCCGACGTGAAATTTTACTTGCCCCGGGCAAGCGGGCAAGTGCTAGTGTCGAACCCTGGTTATTAGGCCTCGAGGGACTTAAGAAAACAATATTAAACCCACTGAAAATAGCGACACATGGTGATTTTATAATTAATAGGGAGTGGCACTTTCTGAAAAATAAGTGTTTTAGTCCCAGAGCACATGATTTTCAGGACAATAAGTCTTGCCAAGTATTGTTTGCCTGTCAATTTGCACATGAATATATGCATTGAAGACAAGACAATGGGTAGGGATCCATACATTAGTTGCTGACAGTTCATGCATTCTGTAGCAGAACACCAGCATACAGTCTGTTGTCTAGAAATACACTGTACATTGCTGAGGGCCTCTTTCCATTATAAATAGCCATGTTACACGTACACGTACTACATGTATGGGTCTGGGGTTAAACAATTGAGACATCATGCCGCCCCCAGTCTCCTGAATAATTCCAATACACATCCCACACAAATCTTGCCAATTCTGGTGCTCTCTGGAGAATGAGGAACTTCTGTATCAGGAAAGTCGGAAACTACAGTTATTGATTTTGCAGCAGTGTCAGACTTGGTACAGACTCCAATACAAAAAACAAAACAAAATTATGTATTTAATCAAATATTAGTAGGCATACATGTTCATGTACACTGTAAGGCTGATTTCTTGGCATCATGGGAAAAATTGGTGCCCCGTTTTCCCTTCTTTGAGTCAGAGGGTGCTATTTATTTGCGGCTTCATCGTGGATGGTGGACCTTTAAATCAAAGTCACAAAAACATTTCAAGAGGTTTAGAGTCTGTTTCAAGAGGTTTAGAGTCTGTCTTCATTTGGACCATACTAGATGATCTGCCAGGTTTTGAATTGATCTATTTTCTATTCTAAATATGTGCACAACCTGAGGTGTACACGTGTGTGTGTGTGTGTGTGTTTGTGTATTTGTGTTTGTATTCATGTGTGTGTGTGTGTGTGTGTGTGTGTGTGTGTGTGTTGTTGTTGTTGTGTGTGTATATAGTGTGTGTGTTATCTAGTGTGTGTGTGTGTGTAGTGTGTGTGTGTGTGTGTGGTTGTGTGTGTGCGCGCGCGCTCGCGCGCGTGTGTGTGTGTATGTGTATACACGACTGTACATGTATGTGTGTGTGTTTATGTGTGTAGGTGTATGAGAGTGTGTGTGTACATGTACATGTCATGTATGATAATGCTTGTGTGTGTGTGATATTCATGTGTACTGTACATGTACAGTATATATGTGTGTGCTTGTGTGTGTGTGTCAGTATGTACTGTACATTATCATTTGGAATGCGCATCTAAATAAGGCAAGTAGTCCATGACTCATCCATGGTGTCATCATTTAAGTGGCTTCAATCCCGATCCTCACCCAACACCGAGTGACTGACTGACTGACTGACAGCCTTCTTTACAGGAAACATACAGGTGTACAATAAACCGCAGTGGCTACATCTTAGCAAGTCACTCCTACATCCATGTACATGTACAGGGGTCATTCCTTGTGGTTTAACTTTAGCATGCGTGGGAGGATGCACCTTAGTATCACATCACATATTTACATGTACATGTAGATGGTTGCAGGTCTTACTCTTACCAAGGAATTCCTATTATTCCTTGCTCTTACAGTACAAAATAGTACTGTGTATAGTAGGGCATACATGAAGCACACAAATTCAACAAGTCAGCCTCGGGACACGGTGGAATGTTTCTATAATTTAGGACATTCCAACATATTCCAATCTGATTTCTGAACAGTTTATGAAATTACATTTTTTTGGACATGTCATTATTCTAGCAGTAGTACACAGAAAGCAATGATTGTCTACGTGTATCATTTTATAATACAAAAAAATACTCCATTAAAGGGTAATTGTACATTGTTGAATAAAATGGGACATCATACATGTAGGCCTAACTACATAATTATATGCAGGCCGACACAATCACACTTTTAACAGGGATTTAGTATTCTGATGATACAAGTACAGGCCGTCGCATGTCTGGTAAAAGGGCTCTAGCATATATGTTCCCGGCAGACGGGCCTTAACAGTAAAATTTCTGTAATTTGAGAAATATCGCCCTATATGACATTTGCAATAATAGACTGATGGAAGGATTTAAAGAGAATACACATTGCTGGTTGATGATGGAAAATCTTTCATCAAAATTTCACATTTCCATATTTTCCAGCTGAGGGTAAATTACATTTGCATTATAATGTGGGACTAATTCACTTCATATGTAATAAAAAGTTGAGGAATTGGCAGTTTGAGTACCCGACGGAGTAGGCTCCGTTGCTGCAGTGTGTATGGCAACAATTAACATAGTCCCACATATAGATTTCTGTGTTAGTATTTTGTCAGCAGTGGGGATTTGTGTAACAGATATGTCCAAAACGAAGTGTTCTGTTGTTTTCAACTACTCTCTGCTATAGGCCTACTATAGTGACATTTTTAGAATATACCATCTGTTCACAGAAGGTTTGAAAGCAGTTGATATGTTGTTCTGCAAGTAATCACCCAGTACTGTGTATTCTCTTTTAACAGCCATTGTGTTGGAAACATACATGTACACGTACACTGTATGGTAGGCCCTTCTGCCAGCCATTTGAGGAAGTACACATGTTAAAGTTCACTAATTACTGAATTATGGTGATTGTTGAACTGAAACCATCACTTCATGTCTGAATATACTGTACTTCTGTAGCTACTAAAGCTAAATATTGTCACGTGTCAGGCCTTGGCAAAATTCAAGGCAGGGCATCTCTTCTGCATGCCTAAAAATTAAGATTGTGTAAATAACATGGTATTTCATAGAAGAAAATGCCATCTGGGAACCTTTATCCAAATATAGGAGCTAGACACTCAGTTACTGGAATTATAGTGACCGTTTGACTCCGATCTGTATTTTTTTCTCGCTAGAGAAAAATTCCTACTATAGAACGTACACTAAACGACTATTGCTTTTCTTTCACAGTTTTCAAATTCTAGGTAATTACTGACCCCCAAATAGACATGCCCTTCATCAATAGCCTAAAGGCATGAGGTATCTTTTCCTGGTCTGCGGGGCTGTTTGCAAATGAGATCCACTGCCTTTAAACATGTCAATAAGTGACTTATGTATTTTTTTTCATCATTATTAAACATTTTTGTTTACTCAGTTTATACTCAACTTTATTAACTAGCCATTGACTTAGTTGTAGTTCATGATACATTAGTACTGAAACCTAACCTCAAGTAATGAGTCTACTAAATATTGACTTTCTTGATTCCGTTTTTTGTTGCAGGCCAGACAGTACACATGAGGCACGCCAGGGCAGATCCGTTAAATGCACCCCCTCCCTCGTGATACGGGTCGTATCACCATTGCCATTATCTTGCCATGATGTTGAGTGCAGAGGGAGGCTCGGAACCGAGGACACCACCAAAGAGTGTGAACCTGCCGCCATCAAGTATGGACACCACAACATCATCATCACCTGGCAGGTAATAAATCAGTCTCTCCTCAAAAAAACAAAATAAAACAACAACAAAATACAAAAATAACAGAATCAACAACACTACATCCATCTCAAAATTAAACATTGCCACCAAAATTTATGATACATATTATTCAGAAGTCTATTCAGGAGTTGTTTTTTTTTTTTAGGGGGGGGGGGTTGTGATCATATTTTTTTTTACTTTGTACCATGAAACAACTGCCAGATGTGATTTAATGTCAGTTCTGACTGGGTCTTGCTCATGATTTTTGGACCTTGTCGCAATGAAATAATAACATGTAAAAAGGCCCTTGAAAAAAGTATGTCTACATGTATGGAGAAACTGTTGACCTTTTGAACATTTCGTGGGGGGGGGGGGGTCTTACGATCCTCACAATCTCCCCTTGCATACACTCATGCTATTATGGATGTTGCAGTTTCTACACTACTATACGCCATATATTTCGCGTCCATATATTTTCGCGATTTTGCTTCAAGACGGGGAATTCGCGAGTGTATATTTTTGCTATTTTATTGTGTTTATATTCACTTTGTACAGAAATATCAGGAAGTGAAAATTTTAGCGTTCAGTAAGTCGCGAAATTCGTGAAAATAAAACCACTGCGAAATATTCAGCGTATACAGTATTTGGTGATGGTCAACAGAGGGGTGACAGCACGTCACTAAAATATGGTTTTAATAACAGAGTTCAGTACTCAATATTCAGCAAGCAACAAACGCATTGAACTTGCTGAACATTTAGGGCAGAAAATCACGGAGTACTGCATGAAAAATTGCCATTGTAGTCATGCTTGTTCCACCCAGAAGTACATGTAAACTGCACTACCGTAAAGCCTGTTCTTATCAAATTGTTGAGTGGCTGTAGACTTGTGTTGCCCACACATTATAGCGTTAAAGCATTATGAAATGATGATTCAGAAAAAGAAAGTCTTGTTGGGGAAACAGCACGATGACACCTAGGCCAGGATAGGTCACCGTATATGTTGACACATGCCCCTAGGTGGCCACACCTACAGACCTTCACAGGCTTGTGTGTGATATCACACTAATACCCCTTTCATATTGACAGCCGAAGTGGAGTTACTCCGGAGTCC
>JZLH01S0101768.1:54747-68154 GCA_001188425.1 Eucidaris tribuloides
GAAATTGCTTCTGAGTAATTTGAAAAAGGATGAAGTTTAACCGTCCAGATTTTCACCAAAACTCAATATTTTACCACAAGTCTCTATGAAAGGTGTTTTTTTTTCATATTAATCTTCACATTGGATATGATTTCAGCTGATTTCATTCATTTAGGTGTTTTTTGACGGGCAAATGAATGACACAATCTTTAACCTATGAAAGCAAGTTTTCCCCTACAAAAATCCACTTTTCACCTACAAAACTAAGTTGATTGTAGCACATTTTTGATACTCCAAACATGCCACATTCCTTCTCCTGAATTAGGGATTCAACTGAAGGATTAATGCTCTTATAAAGTGAAGTCATTGTTAAAAATTATTTGCATATTTTCTTTTGTGATAATCTATTTTCTATTTTCTAGTGAATCTAGTCAGTGATTCCTTTTTAGTTGAGATTATACTGATCACACAATGCATGTTGTATTGTTGAGAATAGGAAGTCATTCAACTGTACTCTGATTTTAAAATAATTTTAAACTCAATTTCAGTTTTACTGTAACATACAATGTGAGTCTGGTTTGAGAAAATTGTTTTTGGTGTCACATGTAGAAGGAAGTGACATAAATGAAAGACATCGTTTTAGAATGTTTCCAGGCAAAAAAGAAAAGAAAAAAAGAAATTGAGTTTCAGGATCATCCGTATATTTGATTAGATCTTAAAGGCAGGGCATCTCTTCTGCATGCCTAACAATTATCATTGTGTAAATACCCTGGCATTTTGATAGAAGAAAATGTCATCTGGGAACCTTTAGCAAAATATGGGAGCTTGAAACTCAGTTTTTATAGTGGAATTATAGTGACTGTTAGACTCTGATTTGAATTTTTTTCTCGCGAGGAAAAAAATCCTTCTCTAGAACGTACACTAAACAGCTATTGGTTTTTCTTTTGCATTTTCCAAACTGTAGGTAATTACTAACCCCCAGATTTCACAGACATGCCTTTCATCAATAGCCTAAGGGCATGGGTTATCTTTTCCTGTTCTGCGGGGATGTTTGCAAATGAGATTCACTGCCGTTCTAAATGAGGTCATGGAAAAAAATTGCAGTTCAAAATGATCATGAAATCATGAACTGCTTTTAAAAACTGGAAATCATTTACATGTAGTGAACATTCCACTTTTCCCTAAAAACATGTAGACTGGTAAATTATAGAATTCTTGTGTAGTTTTGGTAAATGGGGAAAAATGATTTTGTGATTTTTGTCTCCTATTGTTATCAATGCCCTGAAAATGGTCATGATCAAAGTTTGACCACTTTTCTTTTGTATGGATTTTCCACATGGGTCTTAAAGATTGTGTCAGGGATGTGCAAGTCCATTACTTCCCTTCATTATCAATACCATACGGTAGTATAGTACATGTACTTACAAATGGTGTGTTGAAAGTCTGAGATCCATACGTCATGAATTTGTTGTTTTATGAGAAAAACTAACAACGACATGTTACCAGAATGTTGTTCTTTCCGTGAGTTTCAATTTTGCTCTAACTGCGAATCGCGGTCACTGTGTACCTTCGCAAGACCAGCGGAGCGCACCGTGATTGGTTAACTGGATAGCCCCCGCGCGATTTTTTAAATTGCTCGGAGCAATTTGAAAAAGATGAATTTAACCGTCCAAGATTTCACCAAAACTCAATATTTTACCCCAAGTCTCTATGAGAGGTGTTTATTTATATTAATCTTCACATTGGATATGATTTCAGCTGATTTCATTCATATAGATGTTTTTTGACGTGCAAATCAATGACACAATCTTTAAAGGCAAGGTTCACCCTGACATCAAGTTGGTTTTAATGAAAGCAGAACAATGAGAGAAACATATAATGAAAGTTTGGCGAAAATCCACCAAAGAATAACAGAGTTGTGAGGTTTCAAAGTTTTAAATTTGTGACGTCACATGCGAGCAGCTCCCAATATGTCATGTAATATAAATTCCATGAATTGCCATTTTTTTAAATTTTGCATGATAACTGATTTTTTTTTTCATAGAAGCACATATGAAATAATGTTTCTGATAATATATTGAATGCACAGGTAAAATCATACTCAAGTTTCTAAGAGAATGGCACTATATGGAATTTATATCACATGACATACGGGGAGCTGCTCGCATGTGACGTCACAAATTTAATAGTTTTAAATGCCATAACTCAGTTGGTGGATTTTCGTCAAACTTTCATTAATATGTTTCTCTCATTGTTCTGCTTCGATTAAAACCAACTTGATGTCTGGGTGAACCTTGCCTTTAACCAGTGGCATGCCTTTAACAAGAGCTCAGTACCACTGTGCCAGGTCATTGCCACGTTCAGAGGATATAAGCAATGTCAGGTCACACATATACAGTACAGTACATACACAATACACATACATGAATGTATACATGTATGTACATGTAGTACATATAGATTATTATAACCTAGCGGTGACAGTATTTTTATCACGTGACCCTTTGCCCCAGCAATGTTTTTAGTCTCTCCATTGAGATTTCTTGTTTTACCAATGGTTGTAAAATTTGGTAATCACTGATATGGAATGGAAAACATGGCAGAAGATGTCAAAATACACTTTACAACAAACAATTGCAGCAGGTCTTTTGACTTATTGAACTGTCTCAAAAGTGCAAGGAATGCAAGCTGTGGAGAGTGTTGTGCACTTGTACTGTAGGCCTAGGATCCATGCTAACTGATGTTTTCATAAAGATAGTGCAGTTGTAAGAGAAGCTGTTGTTGTTGTTCAAAGTTTTAATCGTGTTTTGACTAATTTAGTCAATTCACAATTCATATGTATTTTTATCATAAGTTGAAATTTCTTTTGGTATATATGTAGGCCACTAGGCCTGTACATGAATTTATATTCTTAATTAGCTTAGAGCCTATAGGCCTAATAATTTAATAGTAGGCCCATATTCCCAAGTCATGAAAGTGTTCTCTGCTGTATAGCAGGGAAAAAAAATTAAATTTTCTTTTTGGGGGCTACTTGTTTCTGTTTCAGTACTTCCCACAATTTGTTTTTTGTATTAAACCCTATGGCAATTTATGGCCCAGGCTCTTTTACACATTTTGGGGGCACTTTTTTCATTTCCCGTTCGAAATCGCCCTGCTCCCTCCAGCTCCTCATGTATTTTTTTCCTACCGGCTCCTGATCCTGCCAAACTTGCTTTCAAGAGTTACATTCTGAGAAACACTAGCGTACAGTACATGTACATGTACATGTAATGTATGTAATGTGGATGCCGACGGAGAGGTATTGTGTGACCTGTTTGGGATGAAAGGAACCGAATCTGAAAAAAAAAATAGATAAAAATACTCCACAGCTGACATTTATGGGCTCATTAGAAATTATGTTAGTAGGAACTGTACGTGAAGATCTCACACTCTGGAAAAGTGGGAAACATCCAAAATATATTTTATGTGGTGTGTGCTGCCCTCAGGAGGTGGGATGGGTATAGGATGCACATCATTTCATCAGCTCAGTGGGATGTCACCTTGTAAACTGTGCATGTAATGAAGTGTCACACAACACAAATTAGTGATTCATTTCATTTACACTTGCATCAGAACTTCCTGTGTCCATTTTTCTTTTCTTTATTTTGTAGTTACATGTGTACATTTATTTTTTCAATGAAATTCACACATTACTTTACATTTGTTCAATTTGTTTACATATAAATTTATTCTTCCTTTATTTTGTTATGTTATTTTATTTACCTATTACTTGTTAATTGATTTATTTGTTTACAATTAAGAATTCATTTGTTTATTTATATAAATTTTGTATTTATTTGATTATGTTATTTTATTGTATTTTTAGGGGAAGGTTGTACAGGTATGTCCAGGACGTGCAAATATTTCAGGCTTTCAAGCGCTCCTACTTTTCCTACATTTTTTTACTCTCCTCCTACTTCTCCTACTTTTTTTTGGTAAAAACCCCACAAAAATAAAAAAATGCTATCGATCATATAGGCCTACATGTAAAATGCTGGAGTAGTGAGTAGTCATTTCAGGTATTCACAGAAAGTGTGACTCTTCAGCACAAGAAAGGGTTCTCTACCAGCCGGAGTCTAGATATTGATCAGGATTCAGGAGTACTAACTGGTGAGTACAGACGAAAACTACTCCAAAATACAAAAACAAAATCAAAACCCTGTGCATGTCCTACTTTTCTCCTACTTTTTCCTAAATTTAGCTCCTATTTTTCTCCTACTCTTTCACCATGTTCCACTTGAACGCCTGATATTTGAAGCCCGAAGGTGCAGTAGCATTTCAGTATGGGGTTGAAAAACATGTAGTATTCTGAAAACTGCATTGAAGATTGAAACAAACCAGTTGTAACTATATTGTGGTAAATTCTTGCATTTATGTTTACAACACAAATAATACATGTAGAACTACACATGTATTGAAGATCTTTGCTGAATTGTATTTGGTTCTATCTGCCTACATGTACTGTACATGTACCTTTGTTTCAGGCCCAAACATACATTTTACAATCTACTACGACCTGTATATTTCTCTCTTCCCTAATTATTTGCCTGCATGATGTAGGCCTACATCAGGGTGAAAAAAAAATTAAAGTGTCCTTTCATTTGAGGGAACTGCTTTCTTGAAAAATCTGAGATTTGTCATATTTTGAAATGGTCATTTGACTTATTTCATATCATAACATTCAGGAGGATAATAGAAATACATGTAAAGGTCCCCTAGCCTAAAGACCGAAGTTTTCTGCGTTGTGGAATTTTCGAGAAAATCACAGATTTGAGGTAGCATGAAAACAGCATTTTGTACAAGAATGAAAAAAAATAATGCTTAAAAGTTCCCCCAAAGCGAAATTTAGAAAATATTTATTGAATAAAACCACACTAATTTACCAAGAAGATGCCTAATAAAGCCAAAGATATCATGCATTACCTGTAAATATGTCCCCAACCTGACTCAAAACCCCATGGGCCTCTTACAAAAATTCAAGTCAGAAAATTGCAAATTACTACATGGAGAAAAACAGAATTTGATTTGTAAAACGGAAAAAAAACAAAATTTGATATCTTTAAAACAGAAAACTTGGGTCATTACCCTGGCCTTTAATACTGGGAACCTGATGCACATCTATGGCTGTTCGTCCAGCTAACTGTAACTGTAATTTTAAAGTTAGAGCAGATGATGGACATTAGTGTAGTTTACATTCCTGAAATTTGTATCAATTGGTTCTTCAATAGAAGTACATGTACAGCAAGCATACCAGGCCCGTTCGAATCGACTCCATGGTTTAGTCTAGTCACAGAATGTCAACCAGCAATATAGGGATATATGAACTTGAAGGGAAACACAGATTTATGCCTGGTTTTATCATTAGGCCTACAACTTTATTTTTATCCTGCCCTGCACTGGAATACAGTTGTGGTTCTTGCCAAAATTGCAATGACCTACACACATGTTGTGTACCACTGTACCAAAACGTTACATACGAAGGCTGCTCCCTCGAATAATTTCATTTTACAGAACCGGGTGTGACTTTATTTTTCACATTTTTTGTGTGGCTAGTGTTAAATAAAAGAACAAACAATTATTAGCAAATGAGTAAATGTCAAACAAACAAAAGACAAATGAGTAAACATTAAACAAACAAAACACAAACATACGCACAAATACACAAATATGTACACAAATACTTTTAATTCTTGGTCTAGTCGTGTCATTTTGCATTAAGAGGATGTACCTTATTATTACAATTTGTACAGAACATGGATGGTACAAGTCATGTAAATGCCTTTGCAATAATAATTTGTCTGTATTTTAAGACTACTTTCTATCATCAGTTGAAAGGAGGTCATGAATTGGGTTCCTGAATAGTCTTGATTCCAGACACCGCCCCTCTGAAACTACACAGATACCAGTTCACTCGTCTCAGCTCCAGATTTCTGAAGGGTATTTGGCTTCAACGTTCACTAACGTGCTGTACAGTAGCTTGAGTATGTGAGTGTACAGTGCAGTGGATGGGTGTGTATGGGGTTCGGATGACTGATAAATCTGATACTAGTAGTTCGCACTCAAAAATCCTTGCCAGTCATGGTGATCAAGACAGAATCATAGACCTTTTTACCAGGCCCCTGGGATTTTTAGCTCACCTGAGCCGAAGGCTCAAGTGAGCTATTGCGATCGCTTTTTGTCTGTCGCCCGTCGTTCGGCATTCGGCGTTCGTCGTGCGTCGTGCGTCGTGCGTAAACTTTTACACATTTTCAGCTTCTTCTTCAAAATGCATGATTGGTTTTGGCCCAAACTTGGCAGGAATGATTGTTAGGGGGTGGGGATTCAAGGGTCCTCAAATGGTATACCTGGCCCCCCTGGGGGCCCAGGGGCAGGGCCCTAAAGGGCCAAAAGTAGGTAGTTTTCAAACATCTTCTTCTCTAGATCCAGAAGTAGTTTAGTTAAGCCACTTTGTGTGTAGATACCTCTGTATGTGCTGAATTAATGTTCCTCATGAAAATGCCTAGGGTGGCCCTGTTTGGCCCGTAAGGGGGGCAAAATTTTGGGGATAGGGCCCTATGGGAATAATTCACATTCACATCAATGGATATAGACCAAACTTGGTGGGAATGATCCTCAGGGGGAGGGGATAGAGGGTTCCTGGAATGGTACTCCAGGCCCCCCTAGGGGCCCAGGGGGCAGGGCCCATAAGGGCCCAAACTAGGTAACTTTCTAATCACAAGCCCATTTGTAACCACACTTGGGTGGTAGATGCATAACAGGGACCTAAATGTTATTTGGGGGTCAAAGGTCAAATGAAGTCAAATGATAGAATATACCTGCAAGTTTCTTCTTTGGTTGGTATTGGCCCATTGGCCATTCGTGACTAACTTGGATGGTAGATGCTACATGTATAGTGACCTCAATGTTAAATTGGGGTCAAGGTCACATCAGTGGGTCAAAGGTCATATGTTCAAGATACTATGACTTGCCTTGTTTTTTATAAAAACGGATGTTAGAATTTAATTCAACTTGGCAAAATCAGCTATATGGCAAGGGGATGCAAAGTTTTCCAACTGGTTCATTGGCTACATGTATAGTTTGGTGCCTAGCATATCAGGCCCTCCAAGGCCAAACTATAATGTATAACTTGACTGGTTTTCTATGGGTACCATAGAGAGTTTGCGCAGACCTCAGCCTGCTCAGTCAGTGTCGTGCCCCCCGCGGGCTCTTGTTTTTTTTTTTTTTGGGGAGGGTGGCGGGCGGAGTGCGGGTGGCCGTACATTTGGCATATCTAGGCTACCTTTATGATGATAAATCAATTGAAGAGCCTCCCCCCCCCCAAAAAAGGGTCACAAAACTGAGCTTATGGCTAGCAAAAAAAGTTAGCCCCAATGTTCAATGATATGACCAAAAGAAAAAAAAGGGTACAATGTAGCTGCAGAATTCTTCTGAGGACTTGACCTCCCCCCTCCCTTGTAAAAATTACACAGGGGGGGGGCGGGTGTTGGGGGATGCGGGGGCGTAGAGCTGCGGATCGGCCGATCCGATCTTTCCGATCTCCCCGATGTTTCACTATTTCCGATCTTTTCCCGATCCCGATCTTCCAAGACCAGATCGACGAATATCGGCTAACATTAGATTGTGTTCTGATATCTGAAATAAATGGTCAGCGCGTTCATTGTTACGGTTCAGTAATCAATTTATGGTAATATTCCCCGGTTTCCTTTGAGCTATAATCGTCGGGGTTTGCTTCTCTGCCCGTTTTGAAATTAATTCACTGCTTGACATTCGCATTGTCACTAAACAAACTAAAAGCAAACCTCGACGATTTGCTGTTACGTCGGCATAATCATGCTAACATTCGCTTCCTTTACAGTGTCGGCGATAGACCCGCGGGGGCGCGCGATTAGCCGCCGCGCTCGCGGAGTCCAAATCCCTTTAAAACTCGAAATACAACTTCTTTGGGGAGACCATTTTTGCAGCAGTCGGCTTCAATTTTTCTAGCGAAAATTTACGAATGTTACACCACCGTTTTTATCAAAACCGTCTATCATTGGAAAATCGCCAATATTTAGCTCGTATTTCGCTCAACATATAGTCGGCGGGAGTTCGTTGTTTACCTATCAGAAGCATGAACCCAGGGCGTAGGTGATATTTACTTGCCGCAGATAATGGTCAAAGCGATGCGTTCAGGGGTTTCGTTTGCTTACCCGTCAGACATGAATCCCGCACATTTTTTTAGTTCCGGTGTATGGTGCTACGAATACGATGGTCGCGGGGAATGTCGTTCTTACCCGTTTCAAGACATGAATTCCCGCGTATTAGATTTAGTTACCGTATAATGTGGTTCAGAACGTGTTCGGGGGCTCGTTTTAGCGCCGGCAGAATGATATCCGGGTTTATATTTAGGTTACGTATAATGTCCAAACGGATGATCGGGGATTCCGTTTCCTTAACCCGTCAGACATCGAAATCCTCGCTGTTATTAGTTACGTATAAAAGTCAGAACGGATCGTCGGGATTCGTTTCTTCCCGTGCAGACTATGAATCCCGTTATTATTGGTATTCCGCGTATAATGGTCAGAACGATGGTCTGGTGGGGTATCGTTTCTTACCGTACAGACATGCAATCCCGCTAATAATATAGTTATTCGTATAATGATCAAAACGATGGTCGGGATCGTTTCATTACCCGTCAGACATTGAATCGCTGCTAATAAATAGGTTTACGTATAATGCATCAAAACGATGGTCGTGGGATGTTGTCTTACCGCGTCAGACATGAATACCGCCTAGTATTTGTTCCGTATAATGGTCCAAACGATGGTCGGCGGGGTTCGTTTCTTACTCAGTCAAAACATAATCCCGCTTATTATTTATGTTCCGTATAATGGTCAGATCGTTGGTCGGCGTGTCGGTACGTTTCTACGTCAGACATAATCCTGTTATTATTTTAGTTTACGTATAATGTCAGTAACGATGGGTCGGTGGATTCGTTCTTACCCGTCAGACAAGAATCCGCTATTATTAGTTATTACGTATAATGTCAGAACGATGGTCGGGGGGTTTCGATTATTTACCGTCAGACATGATATCCGGGTTATTATTTAGCTTCGCGTTATAATGGTCAGAAGATGGTCGGGGATTCGCTTTCTTACCCGTCAAACATGAATTCCCGCAGTAAATAGTTACGTATAATGATCAAAACGATGGTGGACGATTCGCCTTTCTTACCCGTCAGACATGAATCCGCCGCTAATGAATAGTTACATATAGATGACAAACGATGGTCGGGGATTCGTTTCTTACCGTTAGACATGAATACGCCTGTAGCTAATTTGTTCCGTTATAATGGTCAAAACATGGTCGGAGGAACGGTTCGTTTCTTTACTCGTCAGACACGAAACCGCATAATTTAGTTCCGTTATAATGCGTCAAACTGCGATGTCGGGGGTTCGTTTACCGCCGTTCTCAGACATGAATCCCGCTGATATAAGTTACGTATTAATGATCAAATACGCATGTGTCGGGGATTCGTCTTACCCGTTTGACATGAATCCGCTACGTATTTTTGCTCCTATAGATGGTCAACAAGATGGTTCGGGGTTCGTTTCTTACTCGTCAAACATGATCCCGCAATATTTATTCCGTAAATGGGTCAAAGCGATGTCGGGGATTCGTTTTCTTACCGTCAAACAGTGATCCCGCTATTATTTAGTTACGTATAATGCCGTCAGAACGTTGTCGGGGGTTCGTTTCTTACCCGTCAATCATGAATCCCGCTTTTATTTAGTTACGTATTAAGGTCAGAAACAATGGTCGCGGGCATTCGTTTCGTTACCCGTCAGACATGAATCCCGCGTAATAATAATTACGTATATGATCAAAACGAGGATCGGGCGGGTTTAGTTACGTATATATGATCAAAACACGATAGTCGGGATTAATAATGTTACGTATAAGTGATCAAAACGATGCGTCGGGGATTCGTTCTTACCACCGTGCAGACATGGATTCCACGCCTATATGTTTGTTCCGTATAATGGTCAAAAAGATTGTCGGGTCTGTTCTTACTCGTCCAAACCAATTGCAATCGCTAATTATTTGTTCCGTATAATGGTCAATAAAAGATGGTCGGGGGTTCGTTGCTTACTCCGTCAACATTAATCCCCCTATGCCAATGATTAGTTCCGTATATGATGGTCAAAGCATGCGTCGGGTTCGTTTCTTACCCCGTCAAACATGAATCCCGCTAATAATATAGTTACGTATAATGATCAAAAACGATGGTCGAGGGTTCGTTTGTTACCCGCTCAGACATGAATCCCGCACTATTTAGTTTCGTATAATGCTGAGCAACGATGTCGGGCGATTCGTTTCCTTACCCGCTCAGACATGAAGTCCCGCTAATAATAGTTACGCTATGAATGATTCAAAAACGAGGTCGGGGATTCGTTTCTTAAACCGCGTCCAGTAACATGAACCCGCTATTATTTCGTGTCCGTATTAATGGTCAACAATGGTCGGGTGGATCCGTTTCTTAGCTCGTCAAACATGAATCCCGCTAAATATTTAAGTTCCGTTTAATGTCAAGCGATGGTCGGGGGTTCGTTTCTAGCCCCGTCAAAACATGAATCCCACATCGTCTTGATCATTATACCCGTAGACTGAGTATTCATGTCTGACGGGTAAGAACGAACCCCTGACATCGCCTTTTGACCATTATACGGAACTAAATATTTAGCGTGGATTCATGTCTGACAGGTAACAAACGAACTCCCGACTATAATCTTTGACGAAATACCGAGCTAATAATAATTGGCCGATTTTCCGAAATGATATGTTTGATAAAAACGGTGTGAACGATTCGTAAAATTCTGTTAGAAAATTGAGGCGACTCTCGAGAATAAGGATCGCCCCCAAAGAAGATTGTATGCGTTTTGACTCATTATATCGGAACTATTATTAGCGGTGATTCATGTCTGCACGGGTAAAGAAACGAGATCCCCGACCATTCGTTTTTGTCATTATATCGGTAACTGATTATTAGCGGGATTCATGTCTGCTGGGTAAGAAACAATCCCCGACCATCGTTCTGACCATGTATACGTACTAAATAATATACGCGATCAGTCTCATGACGGTAGAAATCGAACCTCCCCGACCATGTTCTGACCATTATACGTAACTAAATAATAGCAGGTATTCATGTCTGACGGGTAAGAAACGAACCCGACCCATCGCTTCTGTACCATTATACGTAACTAAAAAATACGGGATTCAGTCTGGACGGTGAAGAAACGAACCCCCGACCATGGTTCTGACTCATTATACGTAACTAAATAATAGGGGATTCATGTCTGACGGTTAACAAACGAACTCACCGAACTTATTATGTTTGACGAAATACCGAGGCTAAATTATGTGGCGATTTTCAATGACATGTTTGATAAAAACGGTTGTGAACAGTACCGTAAAATTTCTTAAGAAAATGTGAGCCGACTCTGCAAGAAATATGATCGCCCCATAAGAATCTGTTATTCGAGGATTTTAAGGACGATTTGGACCTCCGGCCGAGGCGGAAATCGCCTGTCGTCCCCTGCGGTATTTCCGACGCCGATTGTTACGCGTAATTCATTTCCGAATGTAACAGCAAACAGCCGAACATTTGATCTTGTGCATTATATGTGAGCCTGTAAAATGTGTCGTAATTCATCTGAACCCAACGAAAAAACCTAAAATTCAGAGTTTTTTTCTCGATGCCGCGATTATCGGCCAATGTGCGCCGTCCATCTACCCGATCTCGCCGATTCCCGATTTTTTCTCCCGATCCGCAGCCCTAGATGGGGGCTGTAGTCCCAGCGCGGCACTGGCTCCCAGACATCTGCTTTTCACTCTACTTGCTCCTGACATGGCAGGGAGTATAAACCAGTTTTAATAAACTTGGCTCAAGTCACTACTGGGATACCCAATTACCCAAAGTGCCAAACCTGCAGACTATTAAAGGGAGAAGGAGCCAGCAACTAACAGGCATAAGTTACGAAAAAGAAATGACATTGTGAGTATTGTGAGAATTATGGTACATGGTGATAAAGACAACCTGAATACAGTAAGGGGTACTGTGTGATACTCACCCTCAGCAAGGCCCTATAAATTAGCTAATTTATGTTTATTTACGTTTTTGCAAGTTTTGTCCCGGAATGAATCTTGCTGAAACAGCTATAGGGGGAGGAGCCCGGGGAGGAGCTTATCGACTCAAACAGTGCATACATTACCACGGCGCGACTAACACACGTCGAGTGGCATGCATCGGTCACGCATGGTCAGCTCCAGACCGGTGCACGTGTGATGTGATTGGTTGGCAAGAACTCAAATATTTTCTTAACTCGTGCCTGTTAGTTGCTGGCTCCTTCTCCATTTAAAGGTATTGGCTAACATTTACCACAGTTAAAAAAATCTGAGGTACATGATTCCCCATACTACCATTGTCTTTGATAAGGTCTGAAAATGACGCCCTGAAAAAATTGTATTTCAAAATGATTATTTAGTGCTTTAAAAAAGTGAAAATCGTAAGTTGATCGGATTCACCTGCCCATTTTCTCCCATAGAATTACTGTGTGTACACCTACGGCTATTTAAACTCGCCCCGAGTTTTAATTGTTTATTCATGTATAACTTGCCATTGGCAGTGTAACTTTCCAAACTTTTTTATTCTAGGGTGTTTATTTGTCCATATGACAAGGTTCAAGATCTTGCCACCATTTGACTGACAAAAGTGTGAAAAAAATATTTAAGGGGGAAAATTACATGTTAAAAAAAGAATTTAGGTCGTTTGTAGGGTAAAAATAAATGTATTTTCAGTTTTTGAAACCTAGAACTTTGTATCTTTCATACTTTTTAAGGAAAAAAAATCAGATTTATGGCCATTTTTGGCCCAAAAAAGGCCATTTTGCGGTGACAAATTTTTCCACCAGCAACATTGAAATGGTTGTAGTATTCACAAAATAGGATTTATCTCACTTTTTTTGTTTATTTTCATTAGTTCCTAGCATAATCTTTCCAGTAAGACTGTATTTGCTGTAATTGACTACATACTTTACATGTGGTAACCCAAAGAAATTACCCTTTGCCGTGACAAATGATACCCCAAAAAAGCCCATTTTCAGAGTGATGCGCCTTTTGAACCACTATAACATCTGATAGGAAGAGGCTAGAAGGCTGAATTTCCCCTCGTTTTATGAAAAATTTATTGGCTTCGAGCATATTAGGATTTGATTTTACTTACATGTATGAATTGAAAAAATGGAGAAAAATGCAAAAATGCTACGCCCACCCCAAAGTGTGAAAAAAATCAGGCCATTTGTTAAAAAAAATATTTTAGGAAAACCAATCACGCCACAGCCCTGAAAA
>JZLH01S0101768.1:68826-79688 GCA_001188425.1 Eucidaris tribuloides
CAAAAAGTATGAATGATACAAGGTTCTAGGTTTCAAAAACTGAAAATACATTTATTTTTACCCTACAAATGACCTAAAGTATCTTTTTAACATGTAATTTTCCACTTTAAATATTTTTTTCACACTTTTGTCAGTCAAATGGTGGTAAGATCTTGAACCTTGTCCTATATACAGTGTACATGTAGTTGAATAACAAGAATTTCTTAAAATGTTTGACAGTGATCTTTATATTAAACGTAATGTAGATTGGCATGCATACCTAAGCCACCCCATGCTGTACAGAACGTGAACAGCACCTCGAAGAATTCATCGCAGTAATTACGCGACTTCCGTTTGGACATAGTCAAGTTATGGAGGAAATGACAATTTCCCATTGAGTGGTTATTTCTGAGTCTGAAATCAACTCTAGGCCACTCGGGTTTATTTTTTCTCTTTCGACCGGTCCTCCCCCGCCCTGCTTTAATCCCCTAGGTCCCGTCGTCATGGTTCCCAGACCTGTATATGCCAGGATTGTAACCTGTACATTGACGGTTGTCCGGCAGAAGGGCCCTAGCATATGTTCCCGGCAGAAGGGCCGTAAAACTCTTAAAATTGTCTCCAACTTAAAAACCATGGGCTCTTTTCACATGAAATCAAAGTAGTGAGATATTTTTAGATCCGTCTGTCAGTCTTTTAAGTGCAAATATCAAATAAGGCAATTTTCATATCAGAGAAAATTTACTGTTAAGGCCCTTCTGCTTGGAACATATGCCAGGGCCCTTCTGCTAGACAACAGACTGATGACATATGGTTGGCCAGTATTTCAAGAGTTTAATTGCAAAGGGCACTAAGTCTACTTTGGTAAGTTTGGAGAAAAATACATTTCCGAGTTTGTACACATGCCTGTGAATAAATGAAAATAAAACCCCAGATATTTTGAACTTGCTTGTGAAATTTGGCTTCAAATTTGATAAAAATGGTAGGTACACTGTACTTGTAAGAAGATGTGGTAAATGTGAACATTAATGTTGATAACTCAATTTTGGTAGAAAAAGGATTTAGCACCTTTTGACACTGAGCCCTTCATTTTATGATTGGTCACGAAGCCTGTTGATTTAACCCTCAAAGGATCTACTGTACTGCTACATGTACATGTACATGTATATCGAATAAATACTCTGTTTTCCAGATGTTTACAAATTCCATGCAAATTTATGTGATATTTATGCCAACAGGTCACAGGAAATAATTAGGTCAAAGGACTGCTAATTGATAGTGAGGACCTTCTCTCAGAAACTTTTACCCAATAAAAATGTTCCATGGGCTAAAACTCGATAACATACTAGCATATGATCAAGGATTTTTTGTTTTCATAAAGATTTATTTGGTGTGAGTATTTTTCAAATGCCATTTAACTGGCTTTTCTAGTATTAATGTTGTCTGCACATTACTATTTTTCTCGTTTTGCTCTTGATTGTTGGTGTTTGTTACCATGGTTTTGTGATCTGTAACAGTAATTTGAGAAATAACAAAATCTTGTCTAGGACAAAATTACACCCTGTTTTCGGATTGGTGCATGCTGTCCTGCTATTTTGAGGGGTAATTGAACTTTTTTGGCACTCTAAACAAAAGGACACTCTATTTAAAGTCTATGCTTTTTTTAGGAGTACAATTATTAGTAATAGAGCCAAATGAACAAGGAACATTCGTAATCTCATTATAATGGCTTTGGACCACAAGGCCAGATTGTAGCAGACATCATCTTGAACCATCGTTGTCATTTGTAGCCGTTATGCAGCCAGCTCGACACTTCCAGTCCACTTGCCCGCTTGCCCAGGGGCAAGTTAAAGCCTAAGTTTAGTTTTGGGGATTTTTTGTTATTTGAAAGCTTTATGCCCCAAAGTCATAACCCTGCAATAATAGATTCTGAATGTCTTTAGTTTGTTTTTAATTAGTTAATGAAAAATCTCGGGGGGACCCCCCAAAATTTACATATATAGCATCTAAAGGGTTAAAAAGGCTTTAAAGGTTACATGTGTTATATAACTCATCTGAAAGAGGCAGACACAGCTCTTTCAGATAGGTATAACTCATATACCTTTTTAACCCTTTGGATGCATAATGTAAATATACGTAAAAATGTCGGGGGTGCCCCCGACATTTTTCACTAATTAATAAAAAAACACCCAAAGACAAAAAAGGTTATATGAGGTATACCTCATCTGAAAGAGCTGAGATTGCTCTTTCAGATGAGGTATAACACATGTAACCTTAAAGCCTTTTTAACCCTTTAGATGCTATAATGTAAAATTTTTTGGGGCCCCCCGAGATTTTTCATTAATTAATTTAAAAAAAAACTAAAGACATTCAGAATCTATTATTGCAGGGTTATGACTTTGGAGCATAAAGCTTTCACATAACAAAAAATCCCCAAAACTAAACTTGGGCTTTAAGTTTGCTTCTAAAAAGTGGAAATATATGGAAAGGAATATCACTCACCCAAATCGGCAATTAAAAATGCATATTTTTAAAATCATGAGAGTGTTAAAGGCTTGTGTTTTTCTGCTTTGTGTAAATTCCAATAGAGAAGAATCTGTAAAAACACTTTCAACAAGCCACTATGGTACTATCTCTAAAGGAGCACAATTTAAAGGGCAGTGACGTGATTGGTCCGAGAAATAAAAAATGACTCTCGAACCAAACTGGTTGAAAGATAATATTCCAGTGGATACACCAGCTGGAGTGCATCTTTTGGCTGGAAGGATATATTTTGAATTCATTTACTCAAGCCAAATCAAGCATAAACATACTAGAATCTTGTTTCTGTCGAGCCCCGATATAAATAGATACCATCGAAAGCTACACAACAGATTTGTCTGTCGCAAGGCATACCGATGGACGTAATTTTAGAACGGGTCAACTTTTGACAACAAAATTTTCACAGTAGCATAGTTTACTTGATGCTGGAATAGTTTTACCGCAGGTTGAGGACTACCCCCTTCATGTAATTTACCTTTAACAAGTATTTTGTTCGAGTGGGCAAGTCAAACATTTTTGTCGGGCAACTATAAAGTGAAAGAAAACAAAATGTTGTTTGCCGGATCGGGCAACCAGCCAAAAAAGGTTAGTGTGAAACCTTGCGTTATGTAACCACATCATTGAGAGCATGTCTGCTGGTTGCCACTGACTAAGACAGGAACATAGCGAGGCTGTTGTATGATAAATTCTTGTTGTGCTAATTGAGTAGAATTGATTCACTTTTGAGTGTGACAATTGTGACTGTGTTCGAGGAAGTTGGTTCTAACGTGAAACGGTCGCACGTTGAACGAGGAGGAAATCACCCGTCTTTTAGCGCCAACTTTACGGATTCGTTACGGCTTTCGTCGCTGATAATGAGCCTTCTGCTTGGAGCTACACGACTCTTTGAATGTGTGATCTCAAAAGTTTCACAGGTTGTCATTGTAGCACCAGCATCCTTGTTTGTGAGTAGCAAAGTTCTCGTTGGGATTGTCTGCACTTTTGGAATTGGAACTGTTCCACAGCTGGACCTACGCAGTCTACATGTAGTGTGAAATGGCCTAGTCCAATTTGCACTGGATGCTGTTCTGAAGTTCAGGACTCAACTCAGTCAACTGCTTGTGTCACTTTTTGTGATGAGAAGTGGAAAAATAAGTGGCCTTTTTGTATCGCAAGTCGGGACTGCAGTGTACATTTCTAGCCTCGTTTAAGTCATGGATACCTCGAGATAAAGCATAATTTGCAGAATCGTTTAAAGTCTATGATTGTGTGAATGTTTCTAGTTTGAGCAGAGGACCGAGAGGTTGCAATTGTCCAAGCCTTGATTTGGAAAGTGTTAAATACTGAAACAGATGGCATACAATTCAGTAACTTGTGGATAAATGCTGTTATTATTCATACATGTAATCGGTGTAGACACGTAGGCCTACATCATACATGCTACCATACTAGTATTCGGGAGATTCTGCACAGACAACAGCAAGGTACGTAGAGTGTCAGCGAATGTGACATGATTACATCAAACGTCCAACTACAAAGCTTTGCAAGTCTGTAGTTTATGGAATTCTAAGAATTTGATGGAGGAAATGTTATGCCAGACAACATGTTGATATCAGATCAAATGCCTTCCAGGAATCTACGCTGGTCATCACTAGAATCTGGACACTTCGCAATCTGGAATAAGATTTGTGATTTTATTATCTGATATGAGGTCAGAGACCACACTTATTTCCTGGAAATGTACAATGGGAAGTTTGTTTTCATTTCTTGGATAAACGCAAGCACACCATTGTGTAATTTGTACCTCCTTGGTGTAAACAAGTCATGTATTTCCAGAGATGTCATCAAGTGTACCATTCAGGATATGATAGAGGAATTTTAACCGTTAAGGACGTCTGAGTTTCCCATCACTGGAAATCATCTGGAAAAGTGAACTCAACACTCACATTATTATGCGTCACATTCCTACGAGATGATACACAAAGCGTCGAGTCTGAGTGAAAGACTATGCGGTGGAAGGAGAATGAAGAATCATGGACGTATTGACGAGATACAGTGATGTAAATATGTGTTACTTTGGGGATATACACTGGAGCCCTCATCATCTTCTTTTAATGAGTCCGGCTGTTACCGGGGGCGACCGCATCAGCTGCACCTGAGAGAATCATCAGCGAATAACTTCACACTTTTTTGAGCACAACAAC
Source organism: Eucidaris tribuloides (assembly GCA_001188425.1). Lineage (NCBI taxonomy): Eukaryota > Metazoa > Echinodermata > Echinoidea > Cidaroida > Cidaridae > Eucidaris > Eucidaris tribuloides. The sequence continues at coordinate 73,527 of JZLH01S0101768.1, forward strand.
AGGCTTTCCCATATGTGCACAGAAACCGTAGTAAGGCGCACCATCTGTACTTCGCAGTCCATCTCAAAATTGTTGCTGCCAGGTTTGCTCCTTTCCATTAAATTTGTGAGTTATACATCCACGGATTAGTCTAAACTGTTAATCAGTTACATCTGGAGTGTGGTTCAAAGGATGGTCAGCAGAAAAGTGGTTCCCATCAGATGCAGCAGTTTGACTTTGATGCAGAACTCTGACTACAATGGATAATATGGAATTATGGATGCGATCTTATGATTACACGTACAGTACATGTTGTATGTGTGCAGTTGTGCACCAATACTGCACCTTATAAGTCTAACTGCTCTTCCTGGTTAACGGTATTTGAAAATTAGAGATGCACTAGTGATCTGGGAGATATAGCACAACAAGTGATGATATTTCTATCAGTGAGCTCATTTGGAAATTACTAATGATAGCACCAAGAAATACTGTATGGGATATGGCAGAGCATACATTGCGGACACAAATCAGTGGAGCACAGACACTCATCGAGGTGGAAATCCAGACAGACACACATACAGACACCCGGCCACTCAAACAGACATCGAGACAGTCATCCAGATAGACATTTTGACAGACATTCAGATAGACATTCAGACATACATCCAGATAGACATTCAGACAGACATTCAGACAGACATTCAGACAGACATCCAGATAGACAGTCAGACAGACATACATACATGTACATTACATCCAGACAGACGTACAGACATTCGGTCACTTGGACAGACATTGAGACGGACATCCAGATAGACATTCAGACAGACATACATACACTGTACATTACATCCAGACGTACAGACATTCAAACGGACGTTCCGACAAACATTCAGTTTGACATCTGGACATAGTATTTCTGTTTCTGAGAACACTGGAATATTAACAATGCGATCAAATCTATGGAGTCGTAAGCAACAAGCAACTAATGTTTGTAACTTTCAAATTTTTCATGCCAACTCTTACGTTCATGAGTGACCTTGCGACACTTGATTGCCAGAATTTGTAGAAAGGTGAAAGTTACGGAGTTGGATTGAGTAGATTTTGGCCGCGTTGACCCGCCAGACATGGACATAATGTTTCGTTGGCGCAGCAACACGTGTGGCTGTGAGAGTGACATTCAGAATTATCGCCGACGTCAGGATTTGGATACGGGTAGCGTGGGGCAGATCAGGAGGGCATTCACATGGTAAGTGAGGGATGAGGAATTAGGCATCGTGACTCTGTTCAATGGATCTCTTTTTTGAAATATTTTGTTCTCTTTTCCGTTTGGGGGGTGGGGGGGGGAGGGCAGGCAGATAAATCTAATATCATATTTCGTTTTTGTCTTTCCAGGTGCTTTACACCCCAATCTTCCAGTTTAAATATAACCTGTTAAAGATATTTGTTACACCGTGTACATCAAGATATGAGAAATAATATTTGTATAGTCCTGAGGAAATTTTTTGAGGTATTTTGAACAGTATGTTTCCTTATTTTAAACAATGTTTGACTCAAGCATGCAGATTAATTGTGTGCAGATTATAAATACTACTGGCACTCTGGCAGTACATGTACATGATGTAGACAGAAGCTCAAAGTCTTCCTCCATGGTCAAATGCACTGCTGCTCCAAGTACACACATACTAGAATTTCCTGGATAAGGTGTCGGGTTTTGGCATTGGGACGAATCTATAGTCTACAATCTAGACCCATACATGTATGTGCACTCAGTGTAGCAGGTGTGTAAATAATATAACCATCAATTTGTGTAATGTGTAATTACAATTACTCGCTTCGCTCGCCCATAACAGCGAGAGGGCCATGTCAAAAGGCTAACTGAGGTTAGGCCCCAAAAGTGGAAGTTGGAACATTAGATACAAGGTCACAGGTTGCTAGACATGAGAGATTTGGGCAAAAGTTAAACCACTAGGGAATTGGACGACAATTTTTGTGCTGTGTAATCAGACCAACTGGACCCGGGTCGGCTTGAAAGTGGACCAAACTGCCGGTCCTGTGGCCAGCCTGAAAAGCAGGCATGATGTGTAATAGGGTCACAAATTGTTCCGAGTTCTGACCATATTAATATTGTGCATCCTCACTGGTAAGCTGTAGTGAGCCGAATGTAACACAATGAATGGGGGTGGGGGGGGGGTCAGCTGTTGTTCAAGAACAACAGTAGCCCCCCCCTCCCCCCTCCTAATGCATCCATCCTCGCTACACCAGTGCCTGCAAATCATACACATAAGTCCACATCATGAGTCAATGATTGTCTGGATTGCAGACTAGCTGTAGTTGTTTATCTGGGGATGAGTCATAGTCTCATTGACAGACTTTATGTAAACAAAAGTCCTGTACCTCTTCATTCTCAAGTGGAGTCATTCTAGAGATAAGATTAAACATGCCATGGTTGTAGGTGGAAAGCCTCATTTTTTTTTTTTTTGGGGGGGGAGGGGAACTGGGTTCAATTTTTAATTACATTTACATCAAATCATATTTTTATTCTACATTTTGGACTACACTCTGTTGCTGTATAACTTTCAGTTTCAAGAATATATTGAAACGTTTTAAATAATTCCAACTGGTTCAAGTTATCATCATCCATTTCAGCTCAGTGACAAGCTCATATTTCGCTTATTTCTCAAACCAGTTATTAAAGGGACCATAAAGTCGCAAGTCGTGGGCGTTTGGACCTGGCCCGACTCGGGTAATATTCGGGAATGCCCGTATACTTTCGGAAAACGAGCGCGCACGAATTGTGTGCAATTCCCTATGCAGCACGTATTCACCCGAAGAAAGGCGAACTAAGCCCAACTGACTCTCATAGGCAATTCTGTTCGCAGCTCCACGATTGTTGTTACGCACCACTGAACTCTACACTACGTAGCATAGAGTTCAGTGTTACGCACTGCCTTGCAATAGGGGCAAGCGTAAGGTAAATAAACGTACATGGATTACGAGCGGCGCATCCCTTTAAATTACAGTACCACCTTCAAATAGTATTTAAAACCCGTTTTTTTTGGATGTAAAAAAAAGATTATTATTCACCTACAGAAAAATATCAACATGCTAATGTTCATATAAGAATATTATTTTGCTTCACAGCTGATAGGCCTACTCACTCATCAAAAATTTGAATTACTGTGGAATTATTTGAACTCATTGTGTCATTGTTGACATAAAAAAATCACATAAAACAATTAGCTGAAACCCCCAAATTGGAAATGGTTTGGGTCATTTTGGTCGATTAGCAGTCTTTAGTTGTAGAAGTACAGGACTACAGTTTCTGACTTTGTTGTGTTTAAAATCAGTTTTGGAATGTAAATGTACTAGCCTGCATGCTTTTCATGATCACCCAATTCACCATAATCATAATACTTGAAGCATATTGTCAATGCAGATGATGAAATAAAAAACAATGTAATACATGTAGGCCTATACTATTCACTGTTGCAAAAATTTAGTTATTTGTGCAGTCTCATCAACTGAATGGAACACATCATTGTTTATGGGTAAACATATGAAAAGTTAATTCTCAAAAGGAGACAGCTAGGGCTGTTACTATGTTAGGAATGGTGTTGAGGAGCCTTTGTAGAAATGTCAATTCAATTAAATCCGCCTGAAATGTAAAAATGCAAGTTCATATGAGTTTAGCTCTTGAACATATGCTCGTATCATTGGATCTCAACTTGTGATTGCTGACTAACTACCTAGCGTTCCAAATTGTATTAAGGCAAAGTCCTAATTTGCATAATATAGCATATGAATTGTGGATGGGTCATATGATGCGCTTGATATTGAGGAGCTAATTATACTAACATAGATCAAAGCGAACTTATGCCCACTGTACATGTATGTATTTCAGATTGGAACCAATCAGTTGTAGGCAAAATAAGTATTTACTACTGTGTCTATTGTGAGCATTTTACAAATACATGTTTATAGCTGGGTAGGCAAAAATAAATTATTAGCTTGCCAGAATATAGAATTTTCATTAAATGGGCAAAAACAAGCGGCAGAGATTTCAATGGCTTTGAGTAGTGAATATAGTAGATAAAGTGAATAAACCTAGTTGCAAAAAATATGAATCAACATGCATAATTGATGTTTAAACGTGATAGGGCTTAAGGAAGAAAAAAATAAACGATTGTGGAGCTCAATATTTAAAAAATTGATCAAATTTGAAATATCATGAACTAGCATAGTAGTGTTCTAATGGACATAATAAAGCACCGGCCTTAGAATAAAAAAGTTTTGGATTAAGGTTACACTGCCAATGGCAAGTTATGCATGTAACAATTATAAGAGCTTGTGGGGCGAGTTTAAATAGCGTTAAGTGTTACACAGCCAGTAGTCTATAGGGAGATAAATAGGGCAGGTGTAAATGCTGATGCAACGTTACGATATTCACATTTTTTATAAAGCACGTAAATAAATGGACATTATAGAAAACAGAGGCGGCAATTTTTATCAGGCGTAGCAATTTTTAGAACATTATCAAAAGTAGCAAAGTAGCATGGGAATCATTAAGTAGCATGCAGATTATTTATGGCCCGAACCCAGCCGCCTACGAAATGTGCGTCGAGGGGCATTAAGCGTTGCCGCCAGCTAGTCCGTCCGTCCGTACCCCGCTAATTGGTTTCCAAGCACGATAACTTGAAAAATATTTGATGGATTTAATAAAATTTGTGTGTGTATGGTAATCATTACTAAAAATACAGCTCAAAGTTCGGATTCGGAGGTCAGCAAAGTCAAAGGTGGCTAAAGGTCAGGCGAGGCTCATAATAATGCGAATTGGTTTCCGCACAAAGCTTGAAAAATGAAATATGAGCTGGATTATAAATTTTATTGTGGTGTGTAGTAGAATCATAAGCTTAAAATCGGCTCCCAAGTTCAGGGATTCGGAGTCCGCAATGTCAAAACAGGTTCAAAGGTCAGCGAGCTTCATTATATATGGCGAATTGGTTTCAGCAGGCACAATAACTTGAAAAATATTTGACGGATTTTAAAATTTTTATGGTGCGTGTAGAGTAGAATGCATACTTAAATAGCAGTGTGGTCGAGTGCGGAAATTCGGAGTGCTGGGCAGGTGAGCAAACGGTCTTAAGAGGTCACAGGGCTCATGCAGATTGCTGCTTCACATGATTTACATCAATAATGAAATGCTTACTGATGGGCGTTATAGGCCGGGGGCATGCCGTGATCGTATGGACACACCAAATTTGCTAGTTTTAAAGCGTGTGATAAATGTTAGCCAATAACTAAGCACGGCTCATAAGAAATTTTTTACTAGAAAATGAGATAGCAAAATTAAGATTAGCATTATTTTGTTGTTGGTATTTAATTCTTTATTTTATACATATTTATTATCCAGTAATTGAACATTTCACTTTCTAATGAAAACAAAGCTTTTGATTCGTTTAATATGCTAGGGGCACATGAACATGTATGCATGTATAAATTACTTTTTGGCATTCTTGTCAAATGTACATGTCATAGCATTAAATGATGGGTATGTTCTTGAAACAGGGTTAACCTAGAGCTTGTCATTGTAAATTCATGATTAAGAGTTGTTAAATGCGCCGAGTTTAGTTATTGGCGGATTTCTTTTTTTATTTGTATAAAGCTATAATGCCCAAGGTCAGCTGTTCACATCAGCCAATAACTAGATTCTGAAAGTCTTGCGTTTTTTTTAAAAATACATATTTAAAATCTCGGGGGGGGGGATTGCGCCGAAATTATTACGGGGTACCAGTCGCGACAATATTTCGACTACCGGTATATATTTAGGGCGATTATAGCATAGCAAAGGGTATAATACAGTGTTTAGGTTATCAAGATTTATACGTGCATCTAGAAAGATCAAGAGTGACTGCGCCTTTGCATGATGAGGTATAACTTGGATATAGCCATTAACTACCTATAAGCCATTTGGATGCCTAATAATGTAAAATATAGTCGATTAAATCGGCGCGCGGTACGCTCGTCAATATCTCTGGGTTCGGGCGACCCGCCGCCCGTCGCCCCCCCGAGATTTTTCATTAATTAATATATAAAAAAAACTCGCAGAAAGACTGTTCAATCTGTTATTGGATGATGTAACCTGTGGGCATAAAGTCTTATCCCAAATAAAAAGAAATCCCC
>JZLH01S0101774.1:14742-26006 GCA_001188425.1 Eucidaris tribuloides
GATGCCCCTACTTGATGAAATTGATGCACTATAATATACAGTCAAGGAAAATTTCCGTTCCAAAAGGTACTACATCCACGAAAATGAAAAAATTATTAATTTATAATAAATAGATCTGTGGACTTAGATTTTTTTAAAGAGTGGTATTACTTTTGTATCATACAGTAGTACAATCAAGGAAAATATTATTGCAAACTGACATTGCTAACTATGTCTATTAAAATGTCACATTTTTCTCAGAACTTGAATTTATGGATGTAGTACCTTTTGGAAAAGAACTCTTCATATGTCACTGAAGTTACACTGTTTTGCTCACCTGAAAACATTAGTTCTATAACCTGTTTGTCATGATATTTTCGTGAAATATTTTTTCTGCAAATTATCTCCCAAATTAAGGCAAAATTATCAGGGTTTCCAACCAAAATTGACAAAGCCAGATATAAAAATACGTTGACGAAACCGATACATCGGCTAATAATTTGACTCACGCGGCGCGAGCATAGAGGACAGTCAGCCGTAGATGGCGCTATTGACTGGCTCCAGACCTAGCTAGTCCATTGTGCATACAGTATTATCTACAGGCGGGACTACAGGCTCTTTTCTGTTCGCGATGTGTGAGTCAATCAGTGGCCAATGTTTCGTCATCATATTTTGTATCTGGCTTTGTTAATTTTGGTTGGAAAACCTGATAATTTTGACTTTATTTGGGGAGATAATGTGCAGAAGAAAATATTACACGAAAATATGACGAGGAGATTATAGACCCGATATATTCAGGTAAGCAAAACACGGAAGCAAAACAGTGTTCAGTGACACTATGAGGGCTAACTTTCAGCTTTTTCATGACGTCAGCTGGTCGTCATGTACATCGGCAACCGAAATGGCGATCGATTCTTAAAATATGTTTCATCCCTAGGCTAGCCGATGTTTTGACATCTGGCTTTGTCAATTTTAGTTGGAAAACCTGATATAATTTCGACTCTATTTTGGGAAGTATGTGTAGAGAAAGATATTTCACGGGGAATTTCATGATGAGCAGATTATAGACCCGATATTTTCAGGTAAGCAAAAAAAGTGTTCAGTGACATGTATGATCTTTCGTAACTGATTGTGCCGTGACCGACATGGCGATCGATTCTTAAATTTTTTTTCAGTTGAATCGATAAGGGCCTCCATTATAAAGTTTCCATGATCGTTTTGTGTAGCTAGCTTAAATATAGATCTGGCAAATATGTTCATCAATGCAATGCATAATTGTATCTTGAGCCAGTAAATAAATCACATCGACTCGTAAGGTAATATCAGTTCTTAAGGGTTTTAACAAGATCTTATCTTTGCTAGTTTGCGTATGGGAGCCTACATGTATACTCTCTGGAATTTTCTTCAATAATTATTTTAGTGATGGGCACTAACAAAGTAACCATGACTTTTTATTTAGTGTTAAAATATATAGATTTCTGTTTCTTCAGAGAGTTAATTTTGCAATATTCTTTCTTTATTTTGGGGGTTGGGGGTCACAAATTAACACTTTTTGGACGTGCTTATCGGGACACCGGATTCCGACTGGCACGATGCCGTCGGAATCCGGAAAAAAATATTTTTCCGTGATGACTCAGGCTTAATCATTTGCCTTACAAACAATGCCCCAGAAGAAACAGATTGAAGTGTTATATTTATACGTACATTTTTGTACACCATTGAAGAGACTACAGGGGTGCTTGAAAGGGGGGGGGGGGTACAGGAGAGGGAGGGTGCAATTTCTTTTCAATACATTTCAGTAAAGCCTTTAATTACTAATGACTTGCTCTTTGCATTGCACCGTTAACCTATAGATTTTATAACATGTGAATATGTACAGTTTGTACACTATAATAAATCTATAAATATTGAAGTGTAAATACCTTGCAGTAGTAGGCCTATACTTCATATTTCCTCTATTTTTCAGAAAGCATAACATGCTCAAGCAAGGTGCAGTGTGAACCACAGTTGCTAGCCCAATGAACCTTTACATGTCATCACACAGTGGGGAAATGGCAAAGTTGAAATGACCCACACCATGGAAAAAAAAAACTGTTCAGAGTGCCCATTTTGTGAATGTTATCAATCTGTAGGTACAGAAGAAGTAGTTGGGTGAAAATAACCGTTAGTTCTTAAACAGCGAAGGATCAGCAATTTTATCATAAATAGCAGAGTTGTATTAACCTATTGTAAGGCATTTGGGATATATAGAAATATGTGTGTGATATCTAGACCTACATGTACAAAAATGAGCCATGGTAATACCATGGTTTTGACCAATATACCATGGTATTTTGGTCAATACCATGGTACTACCATGGTATTCCCATTGTTTGAGATTGTTCATTTTTATAACGGTAACTTGTATTTGTGCAAATAATGCACAAAATCTTTAAATTGGTCATATACAACCATTTTACAATCTACTGAGACAATTGCAAAACTCTGCAAATAGTTCTGTACCAGAATTGTATATTTATGTATGTATTTATTATATATATTTATTAATTTTTTTATTTCATTTGGGGAATTGTTTGAGGTTTTCTTTCTTCTCTTCAATGGTACCAGTACTTGACATCCATGTCTGAAATGGGGTGATTATCAGACAAAGAAAAAAGAAGTAACATTTGGATGGTTGAAAAAGATAAGAGAAAGAAATAAATAGAGAAATAGATGAAACAAGTGCAATGTTTTATCTTTGACACATTTATCTCTTAATACCTTGTCATTTGAAGCTCACTACCAAAGAAAAATTCTCTTAACCAGTTGTAGGTTATAAACAGCAATAATACGATTAAACCGCTCTTGGGGAATTTCCATGTTTCCGTCCATTCGAGTGATCTTCCTCTCTCAACATATTAAACCATCCTTCCTTTTTCTGTCAGTATTTTTTTTTATACAACATTCCGTCCATTCATTTTCAATCCAAAAGAGTTGAGGTATTGTGATTTTTAATCAATAGTGTATCTCTCTACTGATTTATGTCTGTAAAGGAGAATGTGATATTGTATATTTCAGTGGATTTGACCGTCTTGTGAATTTATTGTAAATATTAAATAAAGTGTCATATTATATTGCTACTTGTTTGTACTGTGTGCATTAATGCAGTTGATAAGCTGTATTAAAACCGTATTATACCTGAAGGAACACACACACTATCCCCACCCCCAAGCTTTGAATATTTTGGCATTATTTTGTTACATTTACTGTATACAGTAGATTAATTACTACATACATGTATTTATTTTGACCACAAAAGTTGCAACATGCAAATTATGCATGGCTTGTAAAGTAAATTTGTGTACCTTCAGTGAACACTTGCAGAGTTGTCTGTGAGTGGGAATTCAGACACACACAATACTGTACACACAATAAACTGATGGCTTGTAATTTAATTACATTGGAGGCCACAGTTTGTTTCCTTTCTGGTCCAGCTTTAATACTTTGGGATGACACAATGAAAATGAAATGGAAATGGTAGGTGGGGCAAAATGGGGTCCATCATGGTTATGATGCACTGTGGAATGTACATTTGGGGTGAGGGAATGCACTGTGATATAAAGAGGGACACTCTTGTTTTTTTTTTTTTTTAGGGGGGGGGGTGGGTGGGGTGGTGGCGACTGCTTCCCTGCGCCTGGTTCCATCACCCATACTAGCAATCCAACATTTACACTCTGGTGATGAAATCTGTGACAACAGAGAGTTTACTTGGTATTTGGTTCAATATAGGGTGATAGGTGGAATGGCCAACATTTGCTCCAGCGACAATTGCTCACACAATATTTCAAGCACTAACCCTGACTTCAACCCTGACCCTAACCCAAACACTAACCCTAACCCTATTCTGAACTGGAAAACCAATGGCAACCCTAACCCTAACTCTTTGTCTTCTGAGATATTGTCACTGGGGCAACTGTCACCAGAGCAAATGTCGGATCACCAAGAGGTGGGGTTAGAAAGTTTATCATTCACAATTGTTGGAGCCAAGGGTGCTGCCATGGAGGGCATAGGGGGTATCTGCCCCCTAAAATTTTCATAATTAAGAAAATCATGGGGTTTTTGCAGTGGAATTCATGCAATTTTGGTCTTTTTGACATTTTTGCCCCTGAAATGCTTTTGCCCTATAGTGCCACCCCTGACTGAAGCAACTGTCACACAAACACAAAAAAACAAACACAATCTTCTTCCACTCTTAAAGCTACCACATTCAATACAATTACGTAAAGAAAGAGAAAAGCATAAAACAAATATTGTTATTTTTGGACAATTTGTTATACACGATTTAATGGTTATCTGTATATACAAAACATGATGCGACTGTTATTCTAGCACAAAATGAAACAATGAGAGTAGACTGATCAACAATCTATATAAATGGCATGATTACAGCAAGGAAATAACTAAGGGATAGAATATGCACATTACACATTACATAATGGGTCAGTCGGTTCTTAAATGTTGACAGTTAGCCTACAATGGTCAAAGTGGGTCACATGTTTCATTCAGATTGTGAAGCTTGCAAAATTAAACAAACACTATGTGATTGGGCATGTAGTTTTTTTTTTTTGGGGGGGGGGGTAAAATAGCTCAAAAAAGTGTACTACTAATTTCTATTTGAAGAAAATTGTTAATTTTTTTGAAAGAAAAAATGTGGAATGACATATAAGATATAAACAAAAGGTAATATCTTCAAACTTACAGTATTAACAGGTTTCTGGTATACTCAAAGCAATTATACATACTATATCTGATAATATAATGAATTAAACTATACTGTATTACTGTACAATAACAAAGCATGAAATGCATCAAATGATTTAGCTATTACATAACACCTGAAAACAATCTTGTCTTTCAATTGGTGAGATAATATTACATGACCTTTAGCAGCTGTGAATCCCATTGCCCTAACTGACAACACTGTTTGGTTCATGTCACTGTGAAATTTTGTTATTTCTTTTACAATTCAGTAAGCATCACAGTGTATATACAGCATGTGATCATATTAGAGATGGAGTTAGGCCAGCCTTGGCCTTGGCCTTGGACAAAGTCAAGTGTACAAAGTCTATGTCAAAAATATTTTTTCAGTGGCCTCATGATTGAGAACGGTCGCGCTCGACTCCATCCGTGGATCCCATGCATACAACCATGTACAAGTGCTACAAATTGCCAAGTTTTATACAACCTCTTCTTATGTTTGTCAAACAATTGGCAAGAATCTAATTCAAATGTTTGATCAAATGAATATTGAATGCTTCACTGTCTTGCAGTGGAACAAATGTTTTAATTTCTCTTAGAACAATTTCCTGTTCATTCAGTTTGAATAAGAGTTACACCTGAAGAATTGTACTACTGCACTCAAACATTTGATATTTCTATAATACTTATCTACACATATACAAATATAGAACCAACACCCACACACACACCCACACCCGCATGTATGCATGCACACACATGCACGCACGTGCACACATACAAACACACACACACACACACACACACACACACACACACACACACACACACACAGACACACACACAGACACACACACACACAGACACAGACACACAGACACACACACACAAACACATACAAACTAATACAATACAACAGTTCTTAATGTACTGTATCACGCAATGTACAAAGTACCAACATGGCTGCTCCAGAGGCCTGCTCTGGTGGTTTTGTAACAGTCGCTTCTGCGTCTTACTTTCAATTTCACAATATTTTCTTTCTTTTTTTTAATGCTAAGTCACAAACAATGGCGATTTTGCTTCTTTTTTGATGACGAGAAAAAAAATACAAAATGAACTTGCAGCAGCCTCAACTAGTAAAACTACAAAATGAATACATGTGCAACTAACCACGGTACGACAATATTTTCACAAAAAGTAAAACAAAAACATCAATACAAAACTACAGTGCTGTTGAAACTGTGAACATTTTATGACTAAAGCTACCGATCGGTAATATCGTAATTGACTTAGACTCTCCCATGGCCACAACCGTATGAGTAATGTCATCATCACATCATGATTAGCATGATGATGACTGTAATCACTATTATACTAAGGAAATAACTATGAACAATTGGGGTGTAGCTTGAAACACAGATCTAAGGAGGCTTGGTTGTAAAATGAACAAGCACATTGTAATATGTACTTTGGGCAAATGTTATTTTGCTAGATTTTCAGAGACAGGATCTGACATCTTTTCTCAGCCCATTGGAAACTAATTTGATTTCAATCTAATATAACATTCTCCATATGACTGCACAATATCTGCATTCTCAGTCTTTAACGGGTTAAAAAAGGAAGGATTGTAGTTTTTAACCATATGTAAAACCTTTACATATTGGATAAAAACTAAAAGATTTCGCTCGCTATTTTTAACGACCATTTTAAGTTTTACGTATGTGGCAGCCAACAGTTACATAAAACATATGTATTTTTTTCAGAGTGCCAGTTCAATTTATCTTCCTGCCTTTTGCTTAAAACCTTTAAACTCCTTAAGGTCAAATTATGACAAAGCCTGTACTTTAAATACACCTGTTGATTTAACATCCAGACAACACATGGTCTGTGTATTCTTTACCTAAAGTACTGCCTTTTCTTTTGACTAGAAGCAATGGTACCAATACCACCTTTTTCATTTGGTCACACTTACACTGTGTGAAACAGAGTGAAATTATGTGCTTGCTTTCTTCAATTTTTTTTTTTTTACAAAACCAGGTTTTTTGTTCCATTTGGTCAACAACCCAACTCTGGGTTAAAATTCAATTTACCCCTATACTGAAGCTAGTATGTAGTTTCACACAATTTCACATGAGGCCTCTCACTTTAGTGAGCTAACTCCTAGATTTTCAAATTGTAGGTTTATCACAGTCGGTAATATTGAGTGTAACAAAGCAATGTTGCTATTATGTGCAGATAATAATTGAATGAATCTCACAGGTGAAATATTGTTTCAATAAGATATGCCTAAATACAATCTGGTTTTCCCCTGAAATTTGCACATGCATAAAAACAATAAATGTCAAATATGACCAAAGCGAAAGAAAATTCTTCACAGTGCATCGCAGTCAGTACTGGTAGACCTAGGAATGAATCTAGCAGCCACCAGGGCTATCAAAGTCTACATATTCTATACTTCCCTAACCCTTTTCCTAGCCCCTTCCCGACCACTTTCCCTGGCCCTATATACAAGTTCAATATGTAATATCACCATCATAACAACAACATTACGGTAGGCATATACAGGGATCTCAGGCATAAAAGATTACAGTCACACAAAGAAAATGAGCTGAAATGATGTGTACAGCATTTGAAACATTGTATTGAGCACTATAGTAAAAGAAAAACTCTTTTCCTCTATTTCTTCCACCTCATAATTTTTCTTTTTCTTCTTACCATATTATTTCATTTATTTCAGCTTTTGAAAAAAAGTAACAAAACATGAAATCTATGAAATAAACCACAAATAGATAAATAAATGTCTTATTAATGGTGATTTCTTTTCATCTTTGTAAGAAAAAACAAAACAAAAACAGAACTATAAGTAGCTATATCTTATTTCTATGACCACAAGTTGTATTCAGTCACATTGTTTTACCTCGTTGAAGATGGTATGAATTCTGGTACAACACGTATTCTCCATAAAGCCGAGCTTGAAATATCTTGGGACTAGTATTCAATGGGTTAAGATCCTCCAATACTAAACCTTAGAAAAGGAAGAGGAGGAACTTCAAATCAAATTACTATAAGCCTAGATTCTGAAGACATCAAAATATACATTCTGAACAAGCTGGGGCAACTTGTGGGGGATAACAGATTGAAGATACCTTTTACAGGAAGTCACTCATTTGTGAGAAGTATGACCTAAGGGCACTATCAAATTGGAAAAGATATAGTAACAGCAAAAAAAGAAAGTGGGGGGGGGGGCAAATGTTAGATACTATTTTGGGAGAAGAGGAAGTTGGGTACATTTCAAGGGAATCTGTGAGCAGAAATATCAGATTTTAGTTTGCAGTGGAATGTTGCTTTTGAGGTAATTCAAAGAAAAAAAGGAAGCTGAACTACAACATTGGGAACTACAAAATGCTTTAATTAATAAATAAATTTATTATTTTTTTAAATTTATTTATTTATTTATTTATTTCTATTTATTCATTTATTTCTATTTATTTATTTATATTTATTTATTTATTTCTATTTATTTATTTCTTCTACATGTATTATTATTATTATTATTTTTTTTTTGGGGGGGGGGTGGGTTAATGATTATTTTTTCCCTGTTGTAAAGTAGCTGTTTTCCTAGAATAATTCTGTTGATATTCATGATCACTGTTTCAATGACAAAGATTGCAGTTAAACATGTGCAGAAGACATACAAGGCTGAATGTCTTATACTTGAACTGCATTTTTATTGGGGGGGGGGGAACCATCAGTTCATACTTTTGAGTCTACTTAATAAAATAACAAACGGAACAAGTTATAGACTATGACAGCAAATCAAAGTAATGAGATCATGAAGTCCTTGAAAAATTCTTTAGATAAGTGAGTAAGAGAAAACCCACAAATAAGTCTTAGGAGACACCACATTTTCATCATACGACTCAAAGTATGTTCAAACTCATAATGAAAACTTGATGTCTCACAAAAGAGTTCTTACAGTAAGTCTCAATATGTGTGAATTGCCGAATATACAGTTGTATTTCTACAACTAAATGTATGTTCAAACTAAAGAAAAATTTGCATACATGTCTCACACAAATTTCCCTTCAGTTCATCTCCATGTGTGAATTACTGTTTTAACTATTAAAAGCAATTAATTAAAAACAGACTTCAAAGCATCTGTAAAAAGACAACAACAATAAAATACAAGTACAAAAATAAAGCCAGGTGGGGAAGGCATATGTGTCTACTGTTTAGACTTTTAGGGAGTTAACTTACGTGAAGTAAAAGTGGAAGTGGTGTTTTTTAGAACGTTGCTAACTACAGATAACACAAAAACAACAACAATAACAACAGAATACACAAATTCCCACTTATGACTTTCACTGGCATCTAGTCGAGTCCAAGTCAATAACTAGTCGAGTTACAAGTTGAATGGGCAGCACTTACCGCATTGAATGTTAAGATAACATGCCCAAATGACAATCAAATGAATCAGAATCTAGTTGAATGGAACAAAACATCACTAAGTAGGATCCAACCAAAATGACTGATGAGATCAAAAAGGCATCACTAGGCAGGATCCAGCATTATCATGCTGAGACAGCTTCACAGCATTAAGTTCGGATTGTTGTGCTTAGGAATGCTATTAAAGAAGTTTGCTGAAAAAAATTACAATGCCGTCTCTTCCAGATGCCTCTCTGCGATCACCTCCTTCTTTTCACCTGACACAACACTTGCATCCTCATCCTTAGCTGCACCATCTGGAACCTCCTCTGCAGCTGGTTTGTCAGCACTCTCCTCTGGTTTGCTCGCTGCTTTGACGTCTGACTGTGTCTTTTTCGTTTTAGGTTCGGCGACTGTCGTTTTCGTCTTGGCTGGGACAACTTGCGCGAGGGCTTCCAGCATTTGGGGCATCTGTTCTTGGAGTTTGATCTGGACGCGCAGTTCGGCGCACGCCTCACGCTCGTTGTGGATGTTGTAGCTCAGCTGCATGTTCTTCCGCTGAATGGAGATAGGACCAAAAATAAAAAGAAATATTTGATGAAATAAATTAGAATAAGGTGCATATTTGGGTTTTATGTTTAAAGCCACTGGCTAACATTTACCACAGTTAAAAAAATGTGAGCTACATAATCCTCCACGCTTAGAGTGTCTTTGATAAGGTCTAAATATGAAGCCCTGAAAAAAATTGTATTTCAAAATGATGATTTAGTACTTAAAAAAAGTGAAAATCGTAAGTTGACCGGATTCATCTGCCCATTTCCTCCCATAGACTTACTATGTGTGGATCTAGGCTATTTTTTACTTGCCCCCCCCCGAGTATGAATTGTTAAATTCATTCATATCTTGCCAGTGGCAGCATAACTTTCAAAACTTTTTGTATTCTATGGTGTTTATTTGTCCATTTGAACACTACTAGGTAGCTCAGATACCAAAGTTTGACAATTTTTTAAATTGAAACTCCACAATGTTAGCCTATCACTTTAATATCAAGACATAGATGGGGGACTACCAAATAATGTAACATTGTTTGCCTGGCAGAAGAAAATGCCTCTTACAAACTTGGCACTGTTCTGCCAAGCATACAATATTAAACACATAATGACTGGGTGGAGGTCGTTGCATAAAATTACCGGCCCGAGGTTGTCTGGAAAAGAATTATTTTTTTCTGAGACAAAGTCAAGGCAAAAAATCCTTTTGAAGACAAACAAGGGCTGCTAATTTGATGCAATGACCGACATCACAGTCATTGAAATGTGATAACCTTTTAAAGAAGCAAAAAGTTTTTTTTTTGTGGACTGATTTTTGCCTATGGACACCCAATGCTTCGTATGCATCTTCTGTGAGTTAACTCAATGAAACGTACATGTCAATGACCATAGAATGTAAACAGACGTTTGGCGCACAGCCCTTCGGCACATTTAGGAAGCACAGAAGAAAACAAACAACCAGAGAATGTATATATACAGTTGCAATTTCCGTGCATATTTTGTTTTGTGTTAATTCAGACTCTTGTGATATGCACGTTCGTGGAACAACTGTGTAAGGACTGGTCATTACACTATTCATGGGCAGTGTTCAAAATAGACAATGTCATGTGACAGACATTGGGCCAATGAGGGTTACGAACAAACTTAGCCAGTTAAATAAAAATAGAACACCCAATCTTCTTCCTCATTACACTTCTCATATCAACATAACATTTGTTTAGTGGGCCCAAACTTTAGAACAATTTCTCTGACATTATCATCTCAAAATCACGTTACCACCTACCTGGAGTTCTTCGTTCTCTCGTATGAGTCCCTCCAAGATCCGTTGTAACTCATCCTCATCATCCTGTCCGAGTCCACAGTTAAGGAAACAAAAGTTTTTTTGGTGACAAATGTTCATTAGTCTCCAAAAGCATATTCTTGAACGAGTCTGATTACAGTGAAAGTAATTGTCCTTAGAATGCAGTGTTTTTTTTAAATTTTACTTGAAGAAGCCTTTACGTGTGCTTCAAACAATATGCGATCAGTTGACGTGATAGTTTGACCTTTGCCCCATAAACAAAGATGTCAGCCCTC
>JZLH01S0101774.1:26031-51004 GCA_001188425.1 Eucidaris tribuloides
TAAAAAAATGTGAGCTACATAATCCTCCACGCTTAGCAGCTTGTTCTTTGATAAGCTCGTCTAAATATTGAGCCCTGAAAAAAATTGCTATATTCAAAATGATGATTTAGCTACTTAAAAAAAAGGTTGAAAATCGTAAGTTGGACCGGATCATCTGCCCATTTCCTCCAAGACTTACTGCATATGTGTGGATCTAGGCTCATTTATTACCTTGCCCCCCCCCCCCCCCCCCGAGTATGAATTGTTAAATCATTCATATCTTGCCAGTGGCAGCATTAACTTTTCAAAACTTTTTGTATTCTATGGTTGTTGATTTGTCCATTTTGAACACTACTAGGTAGCTCAGATGACAAAGTTTGAACAATTTTTAAATTGAAACTCACACAATGTTAGCCTAGCACTTTAAATATCAAAGACTAGATGGGGACTCACCAAATAATGCAAACATTGTGTACCTCAGAAGAAATATGCCTGCTTACAAACTTATACTGTTCTGCCAAGCAAACAATATTATACACATAATGACTGGGTGGAGGTCGTTGCATATAATTACCAGCCCGAGGTTGTCTGGAAAAGAATTAATTTTATCTGAGACAAAGTCAAGGCAAAAAATCCTTTTGAAGACAAACAAGGGCTGCTAATTTGATGCAATTACCGACATCACAGTCATTGAAATGTGATAACCTTTTAAAGAAGCAAAAAGTTTTTTTTTGTGGACTGATTTTTGCCTGTAGACACCCAATGCTTCGTATGCATCTTCTGTGAGTTTATTCAATGAAGCGTAAATGTCAATGACCACAGAATGTAAAGAGACGTTTGGCACACAGCCCTTCGGCACATTTAGGAAACACAGAAGAAAACAATCAACCAGAGAATGTAAATATACAGTTGCGATTTCCGTGCATATTTTGTTTTGTGTTAATTCAGACTCTTGTGATATGCACGCTCGTGGAACAACTGTGTAAGGACTGGTCGTCACACTATTCATGGGCAGTGTTCAAAATAGACAATGTCATATGACAGACATTGGGCCAATCAGGGTTAAGAACAAACTTAGCCAGTTAAATAAATATACATTACGCATTCTTCTTCCTCATTTCATGTATCATGTGAACATAACATTTGCTTTGTAGGCGTAAACCTATAGAACAATTTCTCTGACATTATCATCTCAAAATCATGTAACGACCTACCTGGAGTTCTTCGTTCTCTCGTATCAGTCCCTCCAAGATCCGTTGTAATTCATCCTCATCATCCTGTCCAAGTCCAAAGTTAAGGAAATAAAAGTTTTTTTGGTGACAAATATTCACTAGTCTCTACAGGCACTTTCTTCAAGCTAAGTGTCTTCAGAATGTAGGCCATTTTACGTAATGACGCCCTAAGCGTTGCAGTGTGTCTCAAGCACATCTGATAATGAAGGATATACTGACTTTACTTTTAGGAGAAAGCAGATACAGAGGCCCAGAGGGGATAACGTGAAATTATTTTCCATGTCCGACCCAGAGATAAAACTGATAGCAAAAAATCTGAGATGTACATACAGGATGCCTAGAAAATACAGAAAAAGGGCAATTATACTGAGTGAATGCATGTTTATCTAAGTAGTCAGTGTGTACAAAACAAATACATGTACAGGCCTATTATTAAAGGTAATAGCCCTCATTTGCAATCCCTCAACCTTGAAATCAAGAAGAAATGGGGCCAATGTGAGTTTAACAGATAAGTTATAATAGAAACATACCTCGCCCATCACCTTTTGCCATGGGTATGCCATTTTTGAGAGAAACCACAGCTTTCAAAACATTTTTCTAAAAGTGTCATCCATACAGAGACCCATTTAAGTCAAATTAGGTATAATGGTGGTTTAATGTCCATTGATCGAGATGTAGTGAGTTTGCATTTTCATTAGTTGTTTAAAATAGAGGTGGCCAGTTGGTATGATACTTCTCACACGTTTTTGAAACCTTATTTTAACTTCAGGCTGCATTTGAGAAGAATTCATGCCATTTGACCAGTTTTGCAATTGAGTGCTACTACCTCTTAACATGCCAGATAAATTACAGCTCTTTGGATACTATGTGTATTGTGTGGTGGGTATTTGCTCCTTCAGCAGTGTAGGAGTTAAACGTAGCCTATTTCGCAAATTATTTTCACTATGTCCCACTGAGGCTCCGTAGGAACAATCTGTAACAGGTTAAGATAAAAGGATACACTCTCGCTACTGCTCTCAGATGCCACCGAGCTGTCGATGCTGTCGACGGACGCCCCCCGTCTCCTGGCAGCCAGCTTGGCCTCTGAGATGGCCGACTGCAGTTTGGCGATCTCCAGCCTCTCATTCTCGATGCGTTTCTGGAGCTCGTTGCGGATGTTCATCAGCTCCTCTTGCTCCGCGACGACCTCCGCCTGGGACAGCAGAAGCAGCTTCATCATCTCTGCAAAAACAAAACAAACAAATAAACAAACCAACAAACATTGAAAGTGGCACAGTTTTAACAATTATGGACAAGGCCCTGCTTTTACCATCATTAGCAAAAGTTCAAGACCAAAAAAAAAAAAATCCCATTAAACCATGTACAAAACAAAAATAAAATTATATATTATTTCTTGAAGAGGTTAAAGGGTATGTTGAGTGCATATTACTTATAATTCATTGCTCAAAGGGCATAGGAGAGTACCCCCACCAGCATCAAAACGTTTAACCCTATTTTAACTGGACTATTTCAGACCAGGTTTTTACTGGGGGGGGGGTCAATTTGACCCCCCCCCCCCCCCTGAGATCTCAGCCGCCGATCGCGCGATCGCCGCGAAAATTAGCATGCGCATAGAGCATTTTTCTATTTTGTTAAGTACATTAATTAGCCTGCAAAGAAGTGCTATGAAATTTTTTTTTCGCCTATAACTCAGCTTATTACACGCTCAGTTAGAATGCTAATTTTTGCAGTGAAAATATTCATTTTGACATTTCAACGAATATCTACAAAACATTTGCCCCACATTGGAATTACATTTCGTATGTATTTCATACATATGGTTTTGTGAATTTTCTTATTCGTTTTCTCTTGTTTTTTCGACCTTTTGTTTTCTATGTGTTTTTTTGATGAAGTTTTTTGATGAAATTTGGTGGCCGACACTTTTTGCCCAATCGTAAAACAGCATAAAATTAATTCATTACTCAACCAGGCTAAACAGCAAAAAATAATGCATATTAGTTATGATTTACTGGCCTGAAAACACAATTTCATGCATTTGTACCACGAAGTCACGTTTTGCAGCCAATTCTTTTGGCGTTCTGACAGCATGTATAAAAAGTCGCGCAGCGTCGTAACGGTATGTCCAATTTTCACGAAAATGGTCTCAAAAGATGCGCAAGGCTTGAAAGTAAAAAGTCGGCGAGCGATGCGGTGAAAAAATTTTGCACGGCGGCATGGTCGCGAAATTCGTCGAGGGGGGGGTCAATTTGACCCCCCCCAGTTAATATAGGGTTAAAGGCAGATTACTTTGAAATTTGAGCAAGAACTTAATGAACCTTACAAATGCCAAGGCCTTATAATTTCTATGGAAGATTCTTCATGTCCTTGCACAAAATTCTATGTAATCTGCCTTTCAAGGGGACTGATGTTGGTGAATATTGTATAAGTACTATTTTGTGCCCTTTGAGCAATGACATTGAACCCAACTTGCACTTCAACATCTTCAAGAAGCAATAATTTTGAGCTTTTATTTTCTTCATATTTAAAGAGAGATATTCTCGTGGTCTTAAAATTTTGCTAATGACGGTATTTGTGCAGAATAAGCTAGTTTGTAGTAGACAAAACAAATGAAACCATAATACCATACATTTTTGAAGAGTAAACAGCTTTCCTAGTGAGGCATCTGAGAGCAACCATTCTTAAAGTGATAGGCTGCATTTATTGCTCTTGTAACATTCTGTTGAGAATACCTTCACCCATACATTCCTGAATATGCACCCCATGCAAGAATAATTTATCAAATTGCTTTTACGCTGAACTATCCAGTTTTTCAAATGTTTTCCTACATGAGCTTCATACAAATGACCTGTACCCAGCATATGCATCAATTGTAATTACAAACTGGCTTATACTATATCTTCTTTTAAAATTCCACTAAGAAATACTGTACTGTGAGTAAAACCGGCCTAACCCCTTTGAATATGAAAGCTCCAAAAGATTAGTAGTCCCCAAAGTATCCCCATAGCGAAGAACCACTGAATTTCCGTTATTTATTCTTGAAACAAACACTCTTAACTTTATTATTCCTGATCATCAATACTATCATCACGATCATCAATACCTTGCAGCAATACCTAGCATATTGTTATCATGGGTGGAGTACAACATGATGCCTCAATGACAAATGAAAAACACAATGTCTCAGATTTATGGTTCAATTTCACAGTAATAACCCAGCACTATTTTTTTTTACCCCACCCCACCCCCTAAAAGTAAACAATACTAGGTAGGACCTTGTTTTACAAAACTTATCATCAAAGATAAATGACAGTTTTCACTGAAATACTCACTTCTGATTGGTGGAATATACAATGAAACCTGTCTATAGTGGTCGCCCAAGGAAGACAAAAAATGTGGGCTTAATAGACTGGTACCTGCTATAGACAGGTTTCAAAACACATAAGTTGTCTCTAGGGAAATCAGTTAAGTGGCCACTTGGCTGCTATACAAAAGTGGCCGCTAATAAAGGTTTGACTGTATTCGAAACTGATGTTTGTCATTTTTCATTCAAAACAAGCTTCCTGAAATGGGACTTGAGATATAAACATTTCAAAATTGTAAACATATATAATACAGTTAATTTACAAGTTTATAAAAAGGCAAAAACAGAAGGAGTTACTCACCCATGTCTCCTTCATCTGTTTTCTCCATCTCTCCATCAACCTCAGTTCTTCTCTCAATCTCTGCCTTTGTTTCTTCCATCACTGGATCAACTTCGCTCTCTGGGACCGTCTCTTCTGCTTTATCGTCCGTCGGTGCGACCTCTATTTCAGGTTCGGCCTCTTTGAGCGGAGTCGTCTCGGCTTTTGCTTCAACTTGGTCTGGGAAAATACAATCAGTTTTATGACTAAACTGCTAAAACTATCACTGAAGCTGTGAACACATACATGTAAATGAAATTAGGAGCTTATGACAAAATAAAATTTGCTACAGTACAATGTAACATTTACCAGAAAACAGACAATGTGTCAACCGTATGAAGTATTGTTCAGAAGGCTAGGTAAGGCTATGGCTCAATGACCAAATTTATGTAATGATTTGGATTGACACATTTCAGAACACTATGACTCATGACATAAACCACTACTGTATTCAAATACACAGTTCCAAAGACAGTGCCACTGAAATGAATGACACATGAATAGAATTATATTTTCCAATTAGAAATGACTAATATCTGTACATTTCAATTTTGGGAAGTGGTTGCAGAAACAAAATTTAAATGTCAATTTAAATGTCTATATATATATATTACATTGTTACAAAGGGTATAATGCATACTTTGTCTCAACAACTTTTGTACATAACATTTTTCTCCAACATGTACATGTATGTGTAAAAAGTTACAGCTGGTAGAAGTTGGCACTACATGTACACTTCGAAGGCTGCTTAAAGGTAAATGGCATGATTGGAGGTACAAGTCCTTAACTTGGGGTGAGAAACTACTCCAGAATCATGTAAACTATGCAAGGATTCTGCTGTGAAAATCTTGAGGTCAAACATTGACTCATTTTAACCCTTTCGGACGACAGGCTTGTATAGAAGCCCTGTACATGTCACACCCAGAAATGATTTTCTTCATTTATTCAGGTTATAATGTGTACGTAATGGTACAGAGTCATTTGTAGGCAATATAATCTTACTTTGGGTAAAAAGGTTACAACATTTTCTGGGGTTCTGAGGAAACCAGTCGCCTCTGAATTAATCATGTTCTGGGCTTCTTTACAAGCCAATCGTCCACAAAGGGTTAAAATACCTACCATCAATATCCTTTATGGTAGGCTTATCTGTTGTGTGGCTCTCTAAGGGATCTATGTCTATCGGGGCTTGAGAGAAATAAAATCCTGGTGTGTTCATGCTCAAGGAGTAAACAAATTAAAGACAAATCCTTCCAGCTTGGAGATCCACTCCAGTTCGTGTATAAAAGTTCAATATACGTTTCAGCTCATTTGTTTCTTGAGGCATTTTCAAGTATTCCCAATCATGTCATTGCCCTTTAATGTGGTATTGGACAAAATACACTAAGAGTAAAATAGTGTTAAAAAAAGAGACTTACCCAGTTTCACTTGGTCATCATCTGTTATGACCGGAGGAAGGGACTTCGTCTTGGCCGGTGATCTCTCCTTGGTCACCGTCTTCACCGTTTCCTTCTCCTTCTCCTCGATCTCCTTCTCCTTGGCCGCTAGCCTGGTCTCTGACACTCTCCGACTGACTCGCAGCTGAGAGGGGAAATGAATTGAACATGTCAGTAGACCTACTGGTCTAAAAATAGGATTTAAGTAGGTGTTTGGGCGTAGCATGAATGTTACACAGCTTAGGATATTGATTCCATTTTCAAGGAGTAATATGTAATTGAATGAAACTGACAAGGCTAAAGAATAAGAAAACACAGCTTCCCCCATATGACCCCTTTGGGGATTACGATGAAGACAGATTGCGAACATTTTGTATAAATGTCAATAATTACTGATTGATATGTGATAACATGCACTTACTACTAACATGGTATGCACTCTGTGACATTTGTTTCTAGACTAAGTGCTTTAAATTTGATGCAGAATTCCATAAATGCACAGAAATGTACATCATTGCAATGAAATAGGCCTGATTAATTTATCTGTTTTGAAATAAAGTCATCATTGCAAATTCAAAAGATGTATCAAGAGACTTAACACATGTGGTCTAAATGGGTAAAAACACTTGAAACACATTATCAATTATAAAATCCTAACTACATGTAGTTGCATAATTATCTAGGAATAAAGTTTTGTTCAGCCTGTCATATGGTTCTCCACAAACTGAGTAAAAAATGCCCCACAATGCCCCTCCCCCACCCACGACTAAATATCACAAAATAAATTTCCCCAAGTACATCCCTTACCCACGTTTGACCTCAAATGACCTTTAACCCCACTATGTGACCTCCGACAGCACCAAAACACGATGGTACCCCTAGTGCATCTATCACCCAAGTTTGGCCGACATTGGACCAACAGTTGCCAAGTTGTGTCATAAGAGAGTCTTGCAGGTAACTTTAACGTTGACCTCAAATTGACCTCACCATGTGACCTCCAACAGCACCATAACATGATGGTACCCCATGTGCATCTATCACCCAAGTTTGGTTGCCATTTGACCTACGGTTGCCAGGTTATGTGTCCTAAGAGAGTCTTGCAGGTAAGCTTTTTAACATTTGTGATGGCGGACGGACGGACGGACGGACGCCATTTGGATCCCTCAGTCTCGCCGTCACCTCCGGTGGGCGAGACAAAAAACCAATGCTGCCCTTATACTGTGATGGCTTTGTCCATATTTTACCACTTACAATGGAAGTATGCCATTTCATCCTTCCCCCGAATCCGCCACTGTTGTGTAACACTTTGCGTTGAATCCCACATTTAATGCAAAGGTCAATATTAGTTTCAGATAACAATGTTTTCCATTGTTTCAAATTGGCATTGACACATTTTTCTTTCTTTCAAAACTCATTCTATTCATGGTCATTAGGGTCCTTGTAGGAGTAATATTCTCTGGCAGTATTGTTTTGAAAACTGAACTAAAACTTAGTTTATAAGTCAGAACAATGGTCTCATCTTAATACTATACAATGACAATCAAAACAATCAGATAATTACACAATTGCTATATTCAAGAAAGAAAGTAATATTGCAAACAACTGAAACTACATGTACAGTATTGTATGAATTGCATTCATGTATAGGAAATACTGATTCATAACAATGGAAATCTGACACACAAAAATAAATGTCTTGCATGTCTACACTTTGAGAAATGTTTTACTCCACACTCCATAGTGTCCTTGCAGGGTAAACATAATGATCTTGAGTGTCATTTGCTTTGTTTAAACACCATGAAAACAGTTCACACAATTTTGGAAACATGATGTGGTTTCCATGGCAATGGGTTATCTGACACATATACACACACAAAAAATATGTCACACAAATCATTATTTTAAATTGATTACATGTATGTATACCACTTTTCATTTGAATTTCTAAAGAACTGTGGAAGTAGTTTTCATTCCACAAGGTATTTGCAACAGACCACCTGACCCCACAACTACACATTGATTCCTATACGACCCCTTTAAGATTCATTTAGCAGGGGTATAATAATCACAGCGAAGCAGTCATAGTTTAGAGGTTATTATCTGCACTGAATTATTAAAATGAAATCATGACTCTAGTTTGAATAGCTCGCGCCGCGTTAAAGCTCCAAATATCGACCAATGCTTTCACTTTTGTCTAAAAGGGCACCAAATTGGCACAGATGTTGATTAATATAAATAAACAAATTTAGCATATTGGGCCCCCTCCACAGAGAATTTTTGCCCCAGCCCCGAGACCGTGGCAGCCATTTTTGTTCAAAATGGCCCCTGAAAAATCAATTTTTAGATTTCGGCAAGATAACTTTGTAACGGAACCGTATTTTACCATGGGTGTGACATCATATATAAAGGGGACTAACATTTTCTTACAAGCCATGATACCCGATTGCAGAAGATTCAAGTACATTTATGGGTGAAATTTATGCTCGGCCCAGAAAGTGCTTGCAATTTTTGCGCAATTTTGGTTCCCCAAAAATGTGAATAATACTCCAAAAAATATTTCCCCATATTTCAAAAACCCCTTTCAAGCGTATACGAATTCAGGTTTTATCCCCAAAGACTACCCACATATGTCATAAATTAAGAACTGCTGAAAATTCTAGATTCATTGCTGCTATGGAAAAAGAAGTTATAGCATCCAAGTGCTGATAAGTATGAGATTGTACTAAACCGCCTTACAATGCCAATAACCAATGCCACCATCATGGCGTGTGTTGCTTATCAATACGCTTGTGCTACGAAGCGCAATGTATCCAAAATGTACAGCAAATCAGCTTCTATGTTAACCGCTTAATAAGGCAGATCAAACCCGCTTGCTTAACTTTTGTCTAAAAGTACCCTAAAACTTGGCCACACTTGTTGATAAATATAGGAAATAACACAATTTAGACATTGGTGCCTTCGCAGAATTTTGCCTCAAGAGGCCATCCGATTGGCAGGGGGGGCCCCATTTTTCCCCCCAAAATGCCCCCTCCTTTTCACATTCCTGTATATATTATGCATCTGTCAATTCGTGATGTATAATTCATCATTTGTGCATCTCACCTGATGAAATGCTGCACTTACCCGACCGAAAATACATGTTTCCTATAACAATTAACCTATCATTTCTAGATATCATAGTTAAATAAATAATCACTAAAGTTGCCAAGGTAGCAGCATTTTATTAAATAAAAGAATAAAACAAAATCTTAAGCGTTAAATCATTAAAAAAATGAAAGAGTGCAGTTGTAAAAAATCGTTTCCAAACAGTCATTGGAAAACAATCATATACGTTGCCAACTTTGAAATTTACCGCCCCAAAATCTTTAGAGGGAACATGAATAAACACAGCATTGTAATAATGATAGAAATATATATTATTATTAGATTATAATTAGTATATTATTATCATTATTAGTATTATTGTTATTATATGTATTATTATTATTTCATTATTATTATTAATTATTATTATTATTATTATTATTGATTATTATAACAATTGATAGATAACAATCCATCAAAATAATCATAATGATTAGGCCTAAATATATTATCTTTACCACTATAACATCAAAAAGTACAAACAAAGTATACTCACGCACACACAATTAGCCACACACATACACACCACACACACGTGTGCGCGGGGCGGAAGGACACACACACACAAACACACGCACACACACACACACACACACACACACACCACACACATTATCGGAAAAACTATATCTAGTGGAAATAGAAACACTATACTCGGTCCAAGTCTGGTATGTGCAACGACGCTGTTCAATCTATAGTTAATTGAAATCGTAGCTGATAAATGCGCACTTACTGGTCTCTGTCTGCAGAAAACCGATTATCTGTGCCCTGGAAGAGCTCTTACATATATCGCATATTCACCCCCCCCCCCCCGTCCCCCCAATTCGCATGGTATGTAAGCAAGGAATAACCAATCTGAGAAGAGATCCGTGATCGTCTATCGTCGCGTACAAAGCAGGTGGGGTTAGGGGGGTGGTTGTGATACCATTTTATCAAGCCACCTCGGGCGCAGATCGCCAGTCTCTGGTCATTATGACTGCTCATTTCTACATTATAATCGGTTAGATGGCAATTTGCAAAACGGGATGAGCAGAGAGCTGAATCAGGTAAACAAGAGCTGTTAATGGACGCAAGTGGAAAGAGGCATGTGCACAAAGGTCAAGAGTAGTCCAAGGGGTTAACCTGTCATGAGAAATGGCACACAAAGGAGGCGGAGGCAACAATATCTAAACAGATAGCTAGGCACGAAAGGCGGGTCGCGTTAGATATATTGCAGGTATTAGGTGCATAAAGGGATAAAGCGACGAGGGGTGTTTTTGGAAGAGGACGTGTTTTACAAAGATCGAACATGAATATTTGGAGGAAACTGTGAATGAAGAAAACGTCAGAGAGAGAAAGCGATAGATGCTACAGATTAGACGGCATGTGAAGGCGTACAACTACTTTAGAAAGATGTGAGAGCCAATATGCAACAGAATGAAGATTTGCAAAGCTATGAGTCCAGATGATTATACCAGTGGCAGGCATGGATGTGCTTGGGTGGCCATGGTGTGGATTTCCTGCACATAAAAGCCTGTCGAATAGATCTTGGATAGTGGAAAGTATGCCAGATGACTGGAGGGAAAGCATGTGTGTCCAATCTAAGAATAGAGACAAATTGCAGAGTTAAATAATTAGAGGAATAAATTTAATGAATCAGGTAAGTAGAAGCGCTGAAAAGTGTGAAGCTAGGCTGAGAAAATAAAGCTGCCAAATTTTGCTGAGAGAAGCAGGGTACGGCTCTAATGTCAAATAGGATCTCGACGATTGTGATATTTTGAGGAGGCATATTACAGGCCAGCCAAGAGGCGGGAGTTATTGTATTGCTACAGAAAAGTCAGGAGTAGTAAAATTATGTGAGGATAGTGCAGGGATATGTGAGAGAAGTGCATGCTAACCGTAAGGGTGTGCAGTAGGGTGACTGAACTGCATTCAAAGCGAGAGTTGGATGGCACCAAGCGCAATTGGTGCTGAGCCCTTTGCTGCCGTTCGCGCAATGGTGCGGGCAAGTGGATCAGGCGGACCTATGAAGGTGCGCGTAGGCCCCATGAAGTTGCCAGCTATCTTCACATATAATATGCACATTGTGATTTGCTCTGAGAGCAGGGAGCCAGATCGAGGACAATTGGAAAGTTGCGAGATATCTCATGAGAGGAAAGGGTTAAAAAATAAGCCGCGACAAAGCAGAGCACAAATGTGTGTAATTATAAGATTCCAGCTGGAGACACTGTGAATCTACAAATACAACATTGCAAAAGTAATGTGCGGACTGGAACAAGGAAGACAGTGAAGAAGAGAATCAGCCGCGTCCAGCGCAGTGCGTAATTGTGGAGGAGAGTTACAAGAGTTGATGGGGTGACAGAGAATTGTATCGGCGGCAGTAACAAAGCGGGAATCTCAGCCTATATGACGGAGTGGGTAGTATCAGCCACGATGAACGAGCTGTTCAGACAGTCCCTCTCACAAAATGCGGGGCAGGATGAGTTTGTGGCACCACAGTTAACATATGTTGGATTTTTCTGCTGGGATGACTAAGAACTGACACATTTAGAAATCAAACATAGGAAGGATGTCGGAATAAGGTAAGTGGGGAAGATTGTGTACTGGGCATGTCCCAAAGGAGCAGATATCGGAGTATGTAGCACATAGCGTCATAAAGATGTTGGGAAATGCCGAACCACTCGCGAAAAAAGGACAGAGCGCCGATAGACAAACAGGAGGGGTCGTGAATGCTGGCCAAGCGAGACTAGAGAGGAATTTGGAGGCATGGTTGGTCTGACAGAGACATATCACCAAATAGATCATAGATGGGGCACCGTATTCACAGCTGGCCAACTCTCATGTGGGAGGAGCGGGCCAAAGAGGAGAAAAAGGGCGTTCCAACTGCTTTCAACTTGCTGGATTTGTGACCTCTCTAGGTCATTTGCTTTGGGCGTGCTTCACGTTCATTGTACAGCCCACTAGCTGTATTATAATAGTAAAATGTTTAGTAAGATCAGGTTACCTAGCTATCATTTTGCCAATAGCAGCATACTCTCATGTCCATGAGGTATGGCATCTGCTGTGTTCTATAATCCTGTGTGAGGAGGCGGGTGTCATCCTGTGATCATTTCTGAAAATTTATATAATATTGTGCGTGTGTTCTGTGTGTTGCGTATGATGCTATGATATGTATGTATGTATGGCCTGTATGCGCTTGTGAAGTGATCTGTAATGGCGGTCCTAGTATAAAAGCTAATATATTAATAATTAATAAATAATAATAATAATAATAATAATAATAATAAATTACATAATAATAGATAATAATAATAATAATAATAATAATAATAATAATAATAATAATAATAATAATATTTCTATCATTATTACAATCCTGTGCTTTATTCGGTGAGTGTCATTCAAAGATTTTGCGGGTCTTCCAGTTGGCTAACGTATATAGATTGTTTTCCAAATGATTTGGGTTCGGGAAACGATTTTACAACTGCAACTACTTTCATTCTTTTTATATTTAACCTTAATGTTGTTTTATGCTTTATCTTAATAAAAATCTCTAAATTGGGCAAGCTTTAGTGGCGATATTGTATTTAAAATGGATATTCTAGAAATGATAGTTAATTAGTATAGGAAACATGTATTGTCCGGTGGGACTCGGCGTAGTCCACATGTTCATCATGAAATGACAAAAATCATAATTATTACATCACGACATACAAATCATAATTATACACGGAATTGTGAAAAGGAGGCCATTTGGAAAATGGCTGTCAGGGCATCTCTGAGCAAAAATTCTCGAAGCCCAATGTCTAAATTTCGTTTATTATATATTTATCAACAAACTGCTGCCAAGTTTGCGCTACTTTTAGACAAAGCTTAACAACGGGTTTGATATGCCTTATTAAGACTCCTTAGAATAGAACTGATTTCCTGCTACATTATGATACATCTTCGGCTACACACGTATTGATACAAACACACCAATTGAGTGCATTGCGTTATGCATTGTACGCGTTTAAGTAAATAGCCAACTTATCAGACTGGATGGCTTATAACTTCTTTTTCCATACAGCAATGATCTAGAATTTCACAAGTTATTGAAGTAAGATTTGGGCAGTCTTTTGATAAAACATGATCTCATACTTGAAAGGGTTTTAAATATGTGGAAAATATTTTTTTTGGAGTATTATTCAACATTTTGGCAAAAAAAAGCGCAAAAAATCACGTTTTTGCCATAAATTCTTCAACCTATAATGCCCTACTTGAAATCTTCTTAAATAGCGGTATCTATTCTTGTAGAAAATTAGTTCCCCTTTATTATGATGTCACACACAATGGTAATATATGTTCCCTTACAAAGCTATCTTGTCCGAAATCTAAAAATTGGGATTTTCAAGCGGCCATTTGTGAAAAATCGGCTCGCCACGGCCCCGCGCCCAAAACGCAGCCCAATATCAGAAATTTGCCGTTTATGTGGAAATCAACATCTGCTGCCAAATTTGTGTGCTTTTAGACAAAAAATTGAACAATTATTCGACTTAAACCGCGCCGACTATAGGATGGATGCCTTCGCGACTCCAGAGCATTACAGTTCTATTCCTTAAAGATGCTATATAACACTGTGGAAGACCCGTTTAAAAAATTGTCGACCTTTGCTAACTGACATATCAGACAGTGTTTGAATGGACAAATAAACACCCTAGAACACAAAAGTTTGGACAGTTATGCTGCCACTAGTACAATATGTGCAGATAAAAATTGGCACATTAATTATTCTCAGCCGATAGGAAATTCTGCAACACAGCAGTCTATGGGGGAAAGTTGGAATGGTCTCTCAATGATTTTCACTTTTTTAAAGCACTTAATGGTCGTTTTAAACTGCAATTTTTTCAGGGCTTCATTTTTAGAACATATCAGAGACACTGGTAGCATGGGGAATCATGTAGCTCGGATTTTTTAAACTGGAAACATTGTTATACACAGTGCCTACTACTGTCACAAAACTCCATTGCCTTTGGATGTGATACTGCATAAGGCACTGACTTAAAGAGTTAAGTGTAATTGTATTTTGTGAGTGCACATTTTAGTAATGTACTTCTTTTTTCTATCATAACTTATTGGCTGAATCAGCCTTGATTCACTGTCACAAGCTATTTTTAGGGTGAAGATTGACTAGATTCTCCAACAATTTCCTGCTAAAAACAACAGAACAAAACAAAAAATCTAAGCTCTCTCACCTTTCGTTTGAGTTGTGTGACTACTCTCTGCACCTCCCACAGGTGGTCTTCTGTGTTCTGGATTTCATGAAAACAATCAAAATGAGACAAAGCTTTAGATGGCAGTAGATCTTGTTACAAACTTAACATTCACTTCATTTGTTGATATGCATGCCCACAGCTGTGCTTCATTGGCAGACTTGCACAGTATTGCTAGAAGTATTCACATACGCATTGATGCTAGTAGTATACTAGGTAACATTAATTCATGCTCAGTACTGCCTAAGTTCTGCATAGTGCAAGTGTTACCATGAACTGTATTTCTGTATGCAATGGCACAGGACTTTTCCAAGAATTTTTAATTTTCTCCTGAAAATTAATAAATTACTGATAGAGTAAAGTGAAAGGATTCCTTTTGCAAACATACAGAAACACAGAAACACAAGACATAACTTCAGCCCTAGGCTTCTAGTGCAGGCCATGTCTGTGAAATTTGAAGATCAGTAATTATCTAGAATTTGATAATGTGCAAAACAGTAACCTCATGTACTCAGCAGTTATTATTTCAATATTCATGTTTCATTCATAGCATTCATAGCAGACCCTTACAAGGCAAGGGTTTAAAGGTACGATAGTAGTTTTTGTATGATATACACAATAATTCAAATTTTAATTCAATCTTTATAATTCAAATATAATGGTCACTATAATTACCACAGGTCCTATACTTTTGGTTACGGTTTGTAGAATATATTCTATATACCAGTGGATTTACAATTAATTTTTAATGGAACAGAGTTGTATGCATGTGGCACATATACAGTTGAATGTCAGAAGTGCATCAATGACACTTCAGAAACCAATTCTAAGTACCCCTATGAGCTAGATTGTGACATATAATATTAATGAATAGTTTTCTCGGACGTTGTCATTACATATTACACCAAAGGGATTATTTTCTCTCATGACATACTGTATATACTTTGAATATTTTGGTGATGGCAGCATTACAACTGTACAAAGTCAATGCAAATTAAATAAAATTGTAAAAAAAGAAACTCTCACAAATTTCTTGTCTTAATGACAATATATGCACATATAACATATGCAATATTTTACTAAAATTATTTTTTGAAATTGTTGTTGTCCTACTATGATTTGTGACCTTTGACCTTGATGGCGGGCTTTACCTTGTGTGCGATTCCCTGGTTCAGTTCTTCGTGCATCTTGGCAAGAATGGCTTCATGTCGTAATAATTCTTCTTCCAGTTCACTGCAGGGGATAAAATCAAAAGAAGAGAGAGGAGTAAATCAGAGTCAGAATGATACAACATAAGTCAAGAAAACTGACACTCTGCATATCATAAATTGAATACCGCTGTGTGTCCGACAGAAGGACCCTAGCATTTGTTCTTGGCAGAAGGGACTTAATGCTAAATTGCCTCTGACTAAACTATTGGCATTGTTCACATGAGAAAGTACTATGATATTTTTAGATCCTTCTGTCAGTCTACTAAGAGGAAATGTCAAATAAGGTAATATTTCTCGAATTAGAGAAATTTAACTGTTAAGGCCCTTCTGCCGGGAACATATGCTAAGGCCCTTCTGCCAGCCATATGACGATACCATGATATAATTAAAGTACCGCCAGTCACTGACTGTACACTGACTGAAATTGCAGAACCACTTTAACTTACTGTAAGTGTAGAAAAATATCCAAGACTTTAACTTTCTACACTTTACAAAATAAGACCTAACATACAAGTCAGTCAGAATGTGAATGTGGGTTATTTGTCAATACACTGCATGTGATTTACAGATAAATATACGTGTCACCATGATTACCATTTGAAATCACGAGGACTCGTTCGTTCGCGAGATAATCAGCAGCTGTCACTGCTCGTCATGGCTGTCTACCGTTTGCGCTGTCATGTACATGACAAGTTTGTCATACAGCTAACGTGCAAAGGAAATGGTGTGATCAACCCTAATTGTACGAGCACACACACAATTTCCTCCTTGACGATAGCTGTGCTAATTGATCTCTTTTCACCTTGGCTTCGGGGTGTTGGCGATAAGGAAGGGGAAGAGTAGGAGTTCACAGACATACGGATATTCTTCTGATTCTAATTGTAGTTAAGAGCGTGTTACTGTTCTTGTAATAACTGATGTCATTAGTTATATAAGGCCTAAAAAAATTGTAATGTTGCCTCAAGCGACCGACCGTAAAATGCTAAACAACAGGGTCACATTTTTTTTTTTTAGCAGACCCAAAATATAGAAATTAACTGTTTTGGGGAAAATTGTAACATTTGACCAAAGAATTTACTAAAATTCATATCTAATGGCTTAAAGACAGTGGATCTCATTTGCAAACATCCCTGCAGACCAGGAAAAGATAACCCATTAGGCTATTGATGAAGGGCATGTCTGTGAAATCTGGGGGTCCGTGATTGCCTAGAATTTGAAAAAATTCAAAAGAAAAACGATAGCATTTTAGTGTACGTTCTATGGTAAGAATTTTTTCTCGCAAGAAAAAAATTCAAATCTGAGTCTAACGGTCACCATAATTCCACTAAAACTGAGTTCCTAGCTCCTATATTTTGCTAAAGGTTCCCAGATGGCATTTACTTTTAAATGCCATTGTATTTACAAAATGTTAATTTTTAGGCATGCAAAAGAGATCCCCTGCCTTTAAAACAGCACTTTTATATGTGTTTTGCCCATTGGAAAGACCCATAAGAAATACTTGGGGAAACTCAACTCTCAACTCAATTTTGTTCTTGGACAGCTACACAGTACATATATGTATTGGTTAAATCCAGTTTAAAAAAAAATAAAATAAATCAACCGACCGACCCAATTTTCCACTTGAGGGCAACATAACTTACTTCTCTTTTGGGGCCTAGTGGCTGTACTTGTGTTAATTTGATTGAGAAATGGTATCCAAGCACAGTATGCAAGATACAAGTCACAACCTAATTGACAATAACATTGTATGTACCTTATAACAGGATGTTTAGTCTATTTCTCAAGTCAATACTGTCTTTTATAATTTAGTTATCAGAGCATCTTTTGCTAAGTACAGTCTACCATATACTTTTACACAAAACATGTACAAAATCTAGTATGCACATTTGTCCGGGGGGTGGGGTAAATATTAGCATTATGGATAATTATTTAGCTCATATTTGAAGTATTAGCACAATTACAAGAACACAAAGGGCATTACCAAGTTCCATCTAAGAAGTTCTATATTTTTCTAATTGTGTAACAGATGACCAGAATCTTGGGGGGGGGGGGAGGGGGAGGGCACAAGCAACACTCCCCTCCCCCCAAGTCAGATGCATTGGTAGCTCAAAATAACCTGGTTCAATTAGGGTTAACACTTACGCTGTGGTCTCAGGCATCTCAAATACACCTGGATGCCACTCCAGTGGCTTGGGACACCTGGACAAATAAGGAAAATAAGAGGTTAATACATTAACTTACTCAGAAAGCCACCAGGTGCACAAGTCTTCAGGTGAAATTCACCTGTTAGGCTTAATACAGTATTTTGATCCCATTGAAAGTAATTGGTAAATTGGTGATAATCTTCCATTTCCTGGAAGCAGGTCACCCCTCCTCTTCTTAACCATACACAGTCATGCTTTTTTTTTTTTTGGGGGGGGGGGGGTAGGGGTAGATAAGGATCAATGTGACACCCCTTCCTTCTGGAAGACCTTTATGACTATTGCAACCCAATAACAATAATGGCATTTTATTTTGTTTTAGTCATGCAAATCTTTTTTTATATCAATTTTGAACCAATTGGACAGTTTTTTATTTCATTTTTTTTAGGGGGGAGGGGAGGGTTACATGATGGTGATTGAATGTCAAAGTTCAGAAATCTGAAATTCACTTTTGTAAGTTACATTAAGAAAGTAAATAGTTTTTAAAATGTAACTTGCATATTTCATGTAGAAAATATCAATTTATACACTGTATATGAAAATATGTAAATATTTTTAAATATTAAAATCACATCATAATTCCTACCTGTTTCATTTTCAGTCAATATTGCTTTGAGATTTTTGCAACTAAATTTAAATATTTGATATCATATCTCCTAATTTCGGTATAAAAGAATTCAAAAAACACAAACCAAAATACAATTTGTGCAGTCCACAACTTCTGTAAAAAACAGCTGTGCTAAGTAGGGTGTTTCACCCCCAAAGTGGAAAATTAATTGAATGTGCGAACTCTCCAGTATTTGCATCAATATATCCCGGAGATCTAAATCAACAACTCAAATTTATGGATTTTTATTCAAAATTATTATTATGTTATTGTTGGGGGTGGTGGCTTAGTAACTAGCTATTTCATAAACTGGTATAGAATGAATATATCTCAGTGCTTGGAATCCACCTTGCACAGAATTGTTGGTATGTTGGGTAACCCTTGGGCAACAATTCCAGTTGTAACAACCTGTGTTTCAAAATAAAGTTTGCATTAAAAGGCTATTTCACAAAACAATCAAAGACAAGATAATTCAATTGCCAATTAAGCCATCTTACCGTTTGAGCTGGACATCAGCAAACAGTTCTTTGGAGTGGGTGAGGAGGATGTTCATCAGTCTGTGGCTGATACGCATCGTGGGACACATGACAATGGACAGGTTCTGAATCGTCATCTTTGTCTCCTCCTTCTGTGAATGAAAAGGGGCGTGGCAAGGGAAGTTGGTATCACTGAGATCAAATAAGACTCTTCAAATTGTCATTTATAATGTTTGCAATTACAGGACATGTACACCCAATTGTAATCTTTGAAGTATATTGCAATGTTCAGACAATTATTTGGTATGGTATAAAACTAGAGAACAGTACAGAGAGATGTTAGGAAAACCCTTCAACCTGTGCTGATAAACTATTACACCAGGAGTAGCAGTATAACATATATGAACAAATTTCTTTGTTTTACCAAAGGTATTTCAAGAAAGTGCACAAGTATGCTTCCAATCTGACTGAAAAATTAGCTAAATAAGATTGCACACATTTTGCTTCTGATCTGACTAATAAATTAGCTAAATAGGATTGTGCAATATAAATTAAACTCATGATAAGTCTGGATTGTATCTTTGCACCCTACAATTTATTATCCCTTTTTATAAATCTGTAAAACCACTGTTTCTAGGAGACAAGATCTTTTTTATCCACTTCAGATTTTCTTGCACCATAAATTCTGTGTGAATTAGAAAATACTGTTGTGACATGATGCTTACAGCAATATCAAGGGTGCAGTCTTAGCTTTCAAATGCTGTTTGCTCTGTTCAATTCACTTGTTTTGATCTTGACATTTAAGTCTAATAACAATGAAAGTGTAAAAACAATTGTGCTGCTTTTACTAAGCGAAGAGGGCTGTACATTTAAATGCATGACAGCATCAAGTTTATCAAGACTTTCTTCATGAAATCAAATGCATCAAAGGCATTTTGTGCCTCTTTTCAGAAAAAAATAATAGAATGTTACAAGTATATCCCAAAACCTGAGAGTAATATCAGTTAACAACGAACATTCATTTGTAGGATTAGACATGATTATTGAACAAAATCTCAGTATGTAATTGTATTAATCTTGAAGGTGTGATGCTATCATTGTTTTACAAGTACAGCCCTCTTCCCTATAGTAAAAGTAATACAATTGTGATTTTACCCCTATATTGTTAACTAAACACATTTCGACAGTAAAACAAGCAAATTGAATGGAACTAACAGTACTTGAACTTTTAGCTATGACTGTGCCCCTGCCGTTGATGTAAGCATCATGTCAAAACGGTATTTTCCAATTGCCAGAGAGGGCGCTTTTCTCTTGCACATTTTTTTGGAGACAGGCTGTATATTAGATCTTACATGAAGCACTGCATATCACTCCACCTTACCCTATCAAGAACGTGGACCAAATGAACGATAAGCCATGACAACAAGGTATAGTTACAGCTGGGCATCTGAGCCATGACAGTCTTGATGGCTGCAAGCTTCTCTTTCTTGTTAACAATAGCTGCAATTGAAATGGGATAGGAGAGTGGTAATAATTGAACAATTTTCACAAATTACTTATTAATTTCAATGAAAATAAACCATAGGAATTCATATAATGTGAAAAATTTGCCTGCAATAACTGATGATGGAATAATTATGTTGCACAATGGGAACATGGCAAATTCTTACGGACATAGAAGTACAACTGTAGATATCTTCAAGGAACTTTTTCCTTTAATATTTTACATATTAAAAACACAAAACATTATCACACAAACATTTTGATACACTACTTGTCATGTTATGAACTTGGCCATATGAACATGTGACCTGTGTAGGGAAGATATTGAAGATTCATGAACTTGTGATAACAAGGGGTTGAGAACTCAATTGAAGAAATTGACTTTACTTAGCAAACCTGGCAACTGCCCATCTAAATTTGTTAAAATTCAGAAAATCATGGGTTTTTTTTCAGTATAATTCATGAAATTTAGGTCTTTTTGACATTTTCACCCCCTCCACATTGTGTTTGTCCTCCCTAAGATTTTACTTTGGTGTAACCCCTACTTTAGAAAATAATGTGTGTTGAACTGTGCTCCACTCCTTTCTACGACATTATACATTCATTGTGATCTTGGTTTCCCTATTTTTCGGTTGATTTGTCTCTCCCATATACATGCACATTGCAAAGTAGAGTGGAAAAACATAACATTTATTCTTCTTCCACATGTTGGCAGACTGATGTTCCTTGTAAATTGCAAAAATCTTTCCCAGTGTTCAATGTTGATCTTGGAATTTCAATAATTTTATTGATCTCAATGTCATATTTTCCATCATGTGTAATTGTTTGGCCATGGTAAACAAAAGTCTTAACTTTTCTCTTTTAACTTCTTCTCCATTTATTTTGATTTTCATGTGTAGTCTGTCTCCATTCTCTGAGATTAGAATATGTTAACTAAGATGACAAGACCTTGCATCTCAATTTTTTTAGCGAAAAATTTGATTTTTACGTTATCTTGTAGCTAGACGGCCAGATTTCGCTTAGTCCAAATCAAAAATTTCAAATCTCAAAAATAGAACCACTCTCACCAGGTAAAATGACTGCTACCCCATTTGTTACTGTGTTAAGCCAGGCAGCAATATTTTTGGGCTTCGTGGAACATTTAACATATTTGAGATACAAGGTCTTGTCACCCCAAGAGCGATGTTACTCTTTATCTTCTTAACCCGTTGGAGACAATTTGATTTCACTATAACCCGCATTTTCCATAGACTCCAACACGAGTTAACTCGTACTTAGTATCCAACGGGTTAATAGCTTTGTATTTGAGTGGTTACTTTATTGTAAACTAAAGTAGGGACAGTGATTTTCGTTTTACCAATAAATCAAACGGAAAATCCATTTCGTTCTTTACTTTTTATGTGAAAATTCATGGAATTCCCCTTTACAAATCGGAATTCATGTTTTTTGCTGTGTACATTTTCTATGACAAAATGGAATTTCCATTTTTAGATCAAGTTGAAACGGAATTACATGTTTTCAGAAACGGAAAAGACCATTTTTTGAAACGGAAAATCACTGTCTCTACTTAAGCATCCAACATTACCCACATTGACCCAAATGACAGGACAGCATGGAGGAGAGCCATCAAGGAAATGTACTGTCCGACCACATAGAGTGGGGAAAACGGACTTTAAACGATGATGATGATGATGATGATGATGATGATGATTTGGTATTTACCCGAGGCGTTATCAAATGCGGGAATGAGTCTGGTGGTGAGGACACTCTGAGGCAACTCCCTGAGGTACTGTTTGAGGAGGCTGGTGACAATGGTAGGATCATAGTCCCTTAGGTTCACCCTGTCATCGTTGTTGTACTGGGACATCAGCGAATCCACCTTGGACTTCACGCCGGACAGACGATAGATTCCTGGCGTGGTCAGACCTGGAAGGAAATGAAGAAAATGAGTAGCAAGAGAATGTAATTTTCCACGAGCACTTAGCATGTTAACATTCTCAGTCCCACATGCAGGCATTTTTGTTGTTATTTTTTGGTGCTGAGAGGATTAATGAGGTGAAAAGTAGATAGATCCAATGACCCCCTTGACCTTTGACACTTTAGGTAGTGGTGGGTCAAAAGCTGAATACTGGTGGTTTTGGTTTGCGAATGTAGTGACTTAGACAGAATATTTTTACTTCCTGACATTCCTGTACAAAGTGAATGCAAATGGAATAAAATCGCAAAAAATAAACTCTTGCGAATCCCCCGTCTTGAGCAAAATCATGAAATATCATGTACGGAAATATATGACATATACAGTATATCCAAGGTAAAGACTGAAGCAAGTGATTTATCACTTCTAAAGCTACATTCAGTCCGTGTCATCATTGTATATTCCACTGAGATAAATCTTGCTCCACTGATTTTCCTCCTCCTATTCTATAAACAAAACAAATCAAGTCAACCATCTTCTTGTAAATTATGTCCTTTGAAGTACATTTAAAGTAAGCTCTATGATTAACTAATTGAGTGATTAATTTCCAGCAAACATTTGCATTCATGAATGACAAAATGTACACATATGGTAACTATCAAACCTGTCCAGGTACTCATACAATAACATTGAATGATCTACTGTTCATGTCTAGATGTCATACCATGCGCACTTGGATGAAGTTAACTAACGACAAAGCCCTCCATGAATTCATGTGAAATACAGAAAGGGTTAATAGAACATTTTTTTTTTATCAGGGTGAGGTGAGCACCTCACCCTGATTCAACTTCGTCATGATCTCCACCTGAGAATGACTCAACTCATCACTGATGAGATTTAGTTGAGGATTAATTGTGATCAAGAAGGGAGTGAAAACATAATGTACATGTAGGCATGTAGGACAATGCAGTTATAACCTTCTGTGTTGGATTTGCAATTATTGTGATTCATGTACATGTTCCTTTATTAATCTGTTATGGATCAAAGTCATCTGAAACAGTGTAAGATTGGTTGAAAATTGTAATTTTGCAGATCTATAAATAAGTACAATGTCAATGCTGGGCCTCGATCTGGTCAAAATTCTGGATTCACATTATTTGAGAAATAATGCATTTGTTAAAACGTACTTTTTTCAGAGATTGATTTCTTATATTATAGACTACACGTATTCCATTTTGATTTGATAAACCATGAATTTGTCATGACATTTGTTCTGGTTTTGAATGTTCTTTTTTCTGTGAAAACTTAACTCTTTCTTTTTTCTGTGGAAACTTAACTCTTCATCTCTCAAAGTATGAATATTGTGCATTCTTACATATGTCCTGGCCATTATAGTTCAAAAAAGATAATGGGTATCCAGATACTACTTAATATTTTCAAGTATGATTATTATTAGGTTATGGACAAATCAGAGTAAAAGACAAAACAATGAAATTTTCAGATATTCAACTCTAACTCAAATTCACTGATTAAGTCACACATGCTGTATTACTCATTCTTCTCACATGATATATAAGACAATGTGGATAATAGGGATTTGTGATACGATAACAGATGACTGACACTGAAATATAATTCCCACATATCATGGCTATTAGGGGCGGTACAAGGCGCAATTTTAAATTTAATTTTAAGAAATATAATAAATAAAGGAACAATATCATTAAAGAATAGGTTAAATGAAATACCAATACTCTCATAGATTAAGAAAGATAACTGATTTTTCTATCAGATTCAGTTTTGGAGAAAACACAGACAGTCACGAATGGTTTTCATGATGGGACTTTTTTTCGGTATCATGTCGAACCCAAATTGGGCAATTATTGTTCTGAGGCAATGTAATGATCGTCTGAGGCCCTCACGTGGGTTACGGATTTGTATTGATTTGGCTTAGCCATAGAAAACACTACATTCTTGTCAGTGTTGGAGGTCTCGAGACTGGTCTTGGGTCCGAGACCAGTCATCTGAGACGACCAGCAATAAGACAGAATAAAGACAGCATAAAGACAAATGAAAAGGAGAAAGGGAAAAGTCAAGAATGAAAGAAAAAAATGAAAGATGGCAAATAGAAAATGAATAAAAACAAGAAAAGAAAGAGAATGAATGAAAGGTAGACAAAGTAAAGAACAAAGGAGAATAAAAGACATTAAAGTCCACAGTTTAGTTGGGGGTTATTTTTTATTTGAAATAGCTTTTATGCCCGCAAAAGTCATGATCCCAGCAAGAACAGAATTCTGAATGTCTTTAGGTTTTTTTTTAAAATTAATTAATGAAAAATTTTCGGGGGGGGGGGGGGTGGGG
>JZLH01S0101774.1:51029-65356 GCA_001188425.1 Eucidaris tribuloides
GCATCCAACATTACCCACATTGACCCAAATGACAGGACAGCATGTGGAGAGCCATCACGGAAATGTACTGTCCGACCACACAGAGTGGGGAAAATGGACTTTAAACGATGATGAGGATGATGATGATTTGGTATTTACCTGAGGCGTTATCAAAGGCGGGAATGAGTCTGGTGGTGAGGACACTCTGAGGCAACTCCCTGAGGTACTGTTTGAGGAGGCTGGTGATGATGGTAGGATCGTAGTCCCTTAGGTTAACCCTGTCGTCATTGTTGTACTGGGACATCAGCGAATCCACCTTGGACTTCACACCGGACAGACGATAGATCCCTGGCGTGGTCAGACCTGGAAGGAAATGAAGAAAATGAGTAGCAAGAGAATGTAATTTTCCATGAGCACTCAGCATGTTAACATTCTCAGTCCCACATGCAGGCATTTTTGTTGTTATTTTTTGGTGCTGAGGGGATTAATTAGGTGAAAAGTAGATAGATCCAATGACCCCCTTGACCTTTGATACTTAGGTAGTGGTGGGTCAAAAGCTGAATACTGGTGGTTCGCGAATGTAGTGACTTGGACAGAATATTTTTACTTCCTGACATTTCTGTACAAAGTGAATGCAAATGGAATAAAATCGCAAAAAATAAACTCTTGCGAATCCCCCGTCTTGAAGCAAAATCATGAAATATCATGTACGGAAATATATGGCATATACAGTATATCCATGTCAAGACCTTAACAGTATCCAAGGTAAGGACTGAAGCAAGTGATTTATCACCTCTAAAGCTACATTCAGTCCGTGTCATCATTGAATATTCCACTGAGATAAATCTTGCTCCACTGATTTTCCTCCTCCTATTCTATAAACAAAACAAATCAAGTCAACCATCTTCTTGTAAGTTATGTCCTTTGAAGTACATTTAAAGTAAGCTTTATGATTAACTAATTGAGTGATTAATTTCCAGCAAACATTTGCATTCATGAATAACAAAATGTGCATATGGTAACTATCAAACCTGTCCAAGTACTCATACAATAACATTGAATGATCTACTGTTCATGTCTAGATGTCATACCATGCGCACTTGGATGAAGTTAACCAACGACAAAACCCTCCATGAATTGTGAAATACAGAAAGGGTTAATAGAAAGTTTTTTTTTTATATTATCAGGGGCACCTCACCCTGATTCAACTTCGTCATGATCTCCACCTGAGAATGACTCAACTCATCACTGACGAGAATTAGTTGAGGATTAAATGTGAACAAGAAGGGAGTGAAAACATAATGTACATGTAGGCCTGTAGGACAATGCAGTTATAACCTTCTGTATTGGATTTGCAAAATTCTGATTCATACATTCATGTACATGTTCCTTCATTTGTAATGGATCAAAGTCATCTCAAAGAGTATAATAAGATTGTGTTGAAAATTGTAATTTTGCAGATCTATAAGTACAATGAACTGTATAACAACCTTTCATTTCAGTGATGGGCCTCTGGACAAAATTTCGGATTCACATTATTTGAGATATAATGCATTTGTTAAAATGTACTTTCTTCAGAGATTGATTTCTTATATTATAGGACTACACGTATTCCATTTTGATTTGATAAACCATGAATTTGCATTTGTTCTGGTTTTGAATGTTCTTTTTTCTGTGAAAACTTAACTCTTCAATGTTCTTTTTTTCTGTAGAAACTTAACTCTTCAATGTTATTTTTTTCTGTGAAAACTTAACTCTTCAATGTTCTTTTTTCTGTAGAAACTTAACTCTTCAATGTTCTTTTTTTCTGTGAAAATTTAACTCTTCATCTCTCAAAGTATGAATATTGTGCATTCTTACATATGTCCTGGCCATTATAGTTCAAAAAAGATAATGGGTACCCAGATACTACTTAATATTTTCAAGTATGATTATTATTAGGTTATGGACAAATCAGAGTAAAAGACAAAACAATGACATTTTCAGATATTCAACTCTA
This sequence comes from Eucidaris tribuloides, assembly GCA_001188425.1. Lineage (NCBI taxonomy): Eukaryota > Metazoa > Echinodermata > Echinoidea > Cidaroida > Cidaridae > Eucidaris > Eucidaris tribuloides. The sequence goes on from JZLH01S0101774.1 coordinate 53,008, forward strand.
ACTCAAATTCACTGATTAAGTCACACATGCTGTATTACTCATTCTTCTCACATGATATATAAGACAATGTGGATAATAGGGATTTGTGATACGATAATAGATGACTGGACGCGTGAAATATAATTCCCACATACACGAATAATTACGGTACAAAGGCCATTTAAACTTTAAATTTTAAGAATATAAATAAAAACAATATCATAAAAGATAGGTTAAATGAAATACAATATCTCTCTAGATTACAGAAATGAACTGATTTTCTTATCAGATTAGTTTGGAGAAGACACAGTCACAATGTTTTTCATGATGCACACTTTTTTGGTATCATGTGACCCAAATTGGGCAATTTATTGTTCTAGGCAATGTACATGATTCGTTGAGCCTCAGTGGTTACGGATTTGTGATTGATTGGCTTAGCCATAGAATACACTACATTCTTGTTTTATGTTGAAATACTGAATCACACTATCAAGTGCATTCACCAAATACACTGCTAGAGACAGTGATTTTCCGTATCTGAAAACCTGTAATTCCGTTTCAAGCAGATGTAAAATTGGAAATTCCGTTTGGTCATAGAAAATGTACACAGCAATAACATGAATTCCATTTTGCAAAGGTGAATTCTTTGAATTTTTACATGAAAAGTATAAGAATTAAACAGATTTTCTGTTTGATTTACTGGTAAAACGGAAAATCACTGTCCCTACACTGCACACAACACTCCACCACACTTGCCACGTAAAATGGAGAAATACTGTATACACCATATATTTCGTGTCCATATATTTTCACGATTTTGCTTCAAGACGAGGAATTCGTGAGAGTGAATTTTCACGATTTTATTGTATTTGCATTCACTTTGTACAGACATGTTAGGAAGTGAACATTTTCGCGTTCAGTAAGTCGCGAAATTCGTGAAAATAAAACCACCACAAAATATTCAGTGTATACAGTAAACACGAACATAAAGCTTAAATATATTTACATCTGAAATGACTAATTTACTGTCCTACATTGTAACACTGGATTTAACTGAAATTACCCAACATGCAAAAGGTTAAGCTCTAGACACCAAGTCTTGGTTCTTGCCCCAAGTGGAATCCCCTAATCAGATGAAACAAACTGCGAAGTACATGCTAGTCTAAGCAGCCAAACTTGCATATTACGTACTGCTCTTGAAATGAGGTTAAACTAGAGAAGTTCGACTGCGCGCAGTCAATGGGTATGCCTCCGCCCAGTGCGCCCACTATGTAGCAGCTAACAACCTAATTATATAAACAGTTAGCACTCCTAACTGAAGTTTTAGGTTTGGCACAAATTTCATTGACCTTTGACCCTTGACCCTGACTTTTGACTCCACCAAATTATTTGTCTTTTGGTTTTGAACCTAACTGCCAAATTACATCAACAGTGAGCACTCCTTACTGAAATTAAAGGCAGAAAATTGCATTTTGGGACAAAGTTCATTGACCTTTGACCCTTGACCTTGACCTTTGACCCCCTGTGACTCTATCAAAATATTTGTCTTTTAAACCTAATCACCACATTACATCAACAGTGAGCACTCCTAACTGAAGTTATAGGCAGAAATGACATTTTGGGACAAAGTTCATTGACCTTTGACCCTTGACCTTTGACCCTGTGACTCTACCAAAATATTTTTGTCTCTTGTTTCTTAATAAATTATATCAACAGTGAGCACTCCTAACTGGAGTAATAGGCAGAAAATGATATTTTAGGACAAAGTTCATTGACCTTTGACCCTTGACCTTGACCCCCTGTGACTCTATCAAAATATTTGTCTTTTAAACCTAATCACCACATTACATCAACAGTGAGCACTCCTAACTGAAGTTATAGGCAGAAATGACATTTTGGGACAAAGTTCATTGACCTTTGACCCTTGACCTTTGACCCTGTGACTCTACCAAAATATTTTTGTCTCTTGTTTCTTAATAAATTATATCAACAGTGAGCACTCCTAACTGGAGTAATTGGCAGAAAATGATATTTTAGGACAAAGTTCATTGACCTTTGACCCTTGACGGATTTGTCCCAAAATCTAATCAATTCATCCTTGCCTAGTGGTCCATCCTTGGTCCAAGTATCATTAAAATCCCTCCAGTGGTACTTTAGTAATCTTGTTCACAAGAAAGTGTGGAAGCACGGACGTACGGACCCACGGACCCACAGACGTACGGACGGACAACCCGAAAACATAATGCCTCTGGCTCCCTTACGGGGCGGAGGCATAACAAAAAGAACAGGCTAGAAAATTCAGACTACAGATCACCAGATTTGTCAACTGCCTATGAGGAAGTAATTGATAATGTGAGCCTCAGCAGGATTAACATTTTAATTATCATTAACACTTTTTAAAAATAATCATGTTGCCAGCAGCCAGTACCCTGGCTAATTTTGAACTCTAGACTCTGGTATAAATAATACACTGCCTACAGCAATGACAAAATTTAAATGACTACAAATAAAAAGGATATAGTAAGATTGGAAACATTTGTCAAATACAGTGAAACCTGTCTATAGTGGCCACCCAAGGGAAACAAAAAATGTGGCCTTTATAGACAGGTGGCTGCTATAGACAGGTACTTTAACACATAATTTGTCTTCAAGGGAATAATTTTAGTGGCAACTATAGACAGGTTGGCTGCTATAGAGAGGTGGCCACTAAGACAGGTTTGACTGTATAGGTTTCCCATAAATTTCAAGGTAAAGCACACTAAATATTATTTCTAACGTGAAAGTTTTATGGTCCAATGTTTTTTATTGGTTTCACAAAATTGTACATGTGTCCTACTGGGAATCACAATTAACCCAATTGAGACGGTTTGATTTCACTATAACACACATTCTCCATAGACCCCAGCCCAAGATATCTCGTTATTAGTCTCCAATGGGTTAAAAGAAAAGGTGTTGGTTCATACGTAGATCCCATTTCTATCAGAGTCACAATTATGTAATTCAACTATGGCATTGGCATATCTTTTTTTTTTCAGTGAAACTAGACAACTTTAAAGGCAAGGTTCACCCTGACGTCAAGTTGGTTTTAATAAAAGCAGAACAATGATAGAAACATCAATGAAAGTTTGGAGAAAATCCAACAAAGAATAGCAGAGTTACAAACTTTCAAAGTTTTCAGTTTAATTATGACGTCACATGCGAGCAGCTCCCCCATTGTCATGTAATATAAATTCCATAAAGTGCCATTTTCTCAGAAAATTTGAAATGATGTTACCTGTGCATTCAATATATATACATGTAATTAGAAACATTATTTCATGCATGATTCTATGAAAAACCCCATTCAATTATCATGAACCAATAAAAAGTGGTAATTTATTGAAATAATATAAATTATAACATGACATAATGGGGAGCTGCTTTTATGGGAAAAAATTAAAATTTTCTCTTTTTTTTGGGGGGGGGGGTTGGGGCACTCGACTGACAATGTGATACCTATGTGTCACACCAAAGTCAAAAATTGGGGGCTCTGGAACTGGCTTGAGCGAAAAATGGGGGTCTCCGGAACTGGAGCTAAGACTTCAGAAGACCTCAAAATGCTACATGTATGCTTTGGAACTGCACTGCGACGAAGTTTCAGCGCGCCAACGCGCTAAAAGTGCAATGCTCTGGCCCGGCCACGTCGCAAAGCGGCGCGACCGAGCAAAAAAAAATCAGTAGTGAAGCTAAAGTAGGTTGGTCTAGACTGGCCTTTAGGGATGCATTGGTCCAGGGCATTGGTATGAGGAACGGCAAATTTGGGGGTCTTTGGAAATGAAAAAATCAAAAATTTTTGTTGGCTTCTGAAATTGTGATGCTCTGGAAATGAAATTTAGGGCTGAAAATGGGGGTCTCAACCGCGGCACATAGGTATCACACAATTATACTAAGTCCCCCCCCCCCCTCTCCCCCTCCGGGGCTTTTCCTGTTTCAGTGCTCTCCAGATATTCTTTTGTATTAATCCCTATGGCAATTTACAGGGGCTCTTTTATACATTTCGGGGGCTCTTTTGCCATTTCGGGGCGAAATCGCCCCGTGCCTCCGTGTATTTTTTAGCCTGCAATGCAATATTTTGGTTTATTAAACCCGTTAGAGACGAGTTGATTTCAATATAACATAAATTCATCATAGACCCCAGCCCAAGATATCTCAATCTAAGTCTCCAACAAGTTAATTAATTATTATGATTTTTCTTTTTTTTGGAGGGGGGGGGGGTGTTACGGGGGTAGGGTAGAGGGGTAAGATTCAAGATATCTATATTACATCACTTGTGAGGTTGTATTATAAACATGGAACGCCCATTTATTGAAAGAGCTTGGTGAACCTTCCACTGTTTACTTAAGATGGAGTGGGGGTGGTTACAGTTACATAACCAATAACTGGAATAATTCTCATAATCTTACTTGTTCAAATGTATGTATGTATTCATTTATCCATTCTACTTATCAATTTACCTATATAAATCTATCTATACAAATCTATCTATCTATCTATCTATCTATCTATCTATCTATCTATCTATCTATCTATCTATCTATCTATCTCTCCCTCGATACATATATATATATATCTACCTATTTATAAGTTTATCTATCTATCTATCTATCTATCTATCTATCTATCTATCTAGATCTATCTATCTATCTACATGTATCTATATCAATATCTACCTATTTATAAGTTTATCTAGATATCTATCTATCCATCTATCTATCTCTCTATCATCTATCTATCTATCTATCTATCTATCTATCTACCTACATGTATCTATCTATCTATCTATCTATCTATCTATCTATCTATCTATCTATCTATCTATCTATCTATCTATCTATATCTATCCATTTATCTCCAACTGCTGGTATTCATTTGAAATCTATTTTCCTATCTTCATATATACATGTATTCCATCTATAGCAACAGGATCTGTCTGATCAATCTATCTTTCAATCTGTATGTCTTTTGACATGTACATTGTAGATCTTATTTTTTTATAGTTTCACAAGTTAATCATTAAACTGTCAGAATAAAAAAAAGCACCAGTACCAACAGTATCTATGCTAGACCTATAGGACATGAAACTAGACACCAAGTAGCTGGTAGTATTTAGGCAAGATTGATGGGAGGGAGGCCAAGGCAAATTTACATACTAAAATTAATAGCCTAAGTTTCACAGCCTGCCATATTTTATTTCCTGTTTAGTGTCTGTTGGTAAACCAAAGACAACATGCAGAAAAGGCAATATGAATGTGTATTCAAGACATAAACCTGCGATCAGGGTTGGGTGTCTCGAGACGTGTCTCGGTCTCGAGACAGTGTTTGTATGTCTCGTGTCTCATCTCAGTCTCAAACGCTAATTGTCTCGTCTCGGTCTCGGTCTCGTAGGCCGAGACATCAACGAGACACGGAAAAACAGCTCAAGTTTGATGAGTTTCAGATTCAGAGTTTCAGAGTTTTCAGATTCTTGCTGCTTTCCGCCCGATCTATATGGCCATGATATACACATTTGTTCATGATTTAAACCCAGGATTTTAGGCAAAGAAAGAAAAGAGGTTAAGAGTTGGATACCTTGAAATACAGTCTGTAGATTCAGAACAAACAACATACCAAACTCAACGCAGTATTACTACAACACTATATGCCGCTTTTGTGTCACGGTCCTCAAGGATTTCAGAATTGACGGCCGACTGGGCTCGCTGGCTGCACTAGCTGCGAGCAGCGAGGGTGTGTGTGTTCCACTATCGGGCTGGGACCGCGGTTGAAGCCCAAGTTTAGTTTTGGGGATTTTTTCTTTATTTGAAAGCTTTATGCCCAAAGGTCATGTCACACCAATAACAGATTCTGAATATCTTTCAGGTTTTTTAAAATTAATTAATGAAAAATCTCGGGAGGGAACCCTGAGATTACGCGGTACCCCCAAAATTTTCGACTATATTTTACACTATAGCATCCAAAGGGTTAATAAGGTGAAGGTTATCCCAGTTATACCTCATCAGAAAGAGCAGCCTCTGCTCTTTCTGATGAGGTATAACTCGGATTAGCTTAACACCTTATTAACCCTTTGGATGCTATAATGTAAAATACTGTATAGTCGAAAATCTAGGGGGTACCCCGTAATCTCTGAGATTTTTCATTCATTAATTTAAAAAAAACGAAAGATATTCAGAATCTGTTATTGGTGTGATATGACCTTTGGGCATAAAGCTTTCAAATAAAAAAAAATCCCCAAAACTAAACTTGGGCTTTAAGTTCTGACCAAGGATTATGCCCTAATAGTGTACTCATATCTGCGCACAATGCAATGACATTGGAGTACAATTTTTACGAAAATTGTTTACCTTTTCACATTGGTCCGTACAAATTTGCTGATTTATGCAAATGAAGTGCATTCGTCAATAATAGAATCATGCGCGATAATTGCAGTGCTGCGCTGCACCTGCATTGTGTGGAAATAATTAGTATCTTGTTTACTGTCTCGGGCAGTATTGTCTCGGTTTCGTCTCGGTCTCGTCTCGGTCTCGTCTCGGTCTCGAAGGTAATTGTCTTGGTCTCGGTCTCGTCTCGGCTGATTCTGAAAACAAGTGTCTCTATCTCGTCTCGGTCTCGAACACTAATTGTCTCCGCTGAAACTGTCTCGGACCCAACACTGCCTGCGATATTGTGTTACAATGAAGCAATTTTACACCAGCCAATGTGTCAACAACATTCACTAGTGAGGTTCCCCCTGCCCACCTTTACAGGCAATCTACAACAAATTCCAATAACCATTCTATCAAAAACTGGAATTTCTAAAAGAATATAAACATTTTTAAGTGACAGGTACACAACTGGCACATGGGCACCTAAAATACAAGAGAATTTGAACTACTATTCGACAACAACAGTTACAAAATTATATCACTTTCAATTTCAAAAATACTCAAATTGACACAAAGCAGGCTGAGCCGAGTTAAATTAGCCAGGTTAACCCTTTGACTACAGGAAATGAATGGCTCATGTGTTGACTCTATGGGAATTACAGAAACTCAGAGGCAAGAGGTTAAGAGACAATGATAACCCAAATTATCCATCCTTGTCAGCCAACTCAACCCTTCAAAACAAGATCAAAAGTGAGCAAGTGTCGGTTGGGCCCCCCAAAGATGTCGCATGAACCGGGTTTGAGAATGCCTGCAGCTCTAATTTGAATACAGACTACACCACAATGTGCTAGAAATAGAAATCCCAAAATAACGATTCAAAAGATAATTGCAGGATTATCTAAGAGGCACCTGACATTAATATCAGAGTAATATCAACAAAAGAGTTAAAAATATGGCGAATGACTCAGGGAAATAGAGACGTCACCTGCCGGCCGTCCTGGGGAACAAGTGGTGGCCTACAGGTGCATCGCTCGGTCACATGTCAGCTTCCGACAAGGTAAAACTGACATGCAAAAAAGATTTTTGAATGAAATTAAAACCTGCCCAACCCATCAGGATGGCTTTATGTGCCATTACCATGGCAATGCAGTCTCCAAACACATTCAAAAATGTGTCTTGAACATCTTCATCCCTACACAAATATGTGTGAGAGTTTCCAACTCATTCAAATAGTATGTTTCAATACATTTTCACCCTAAAACCTTGATGTGTGTGCCAAATTCTGTGAGCATTGCTTGAAAAATGAGGAAGTAGTTAAATCCGCAATATTTCCCTTGATATACAGGCGACACCCATTATAACGAAGCCCTCAGGACCGGCAGTTTTCTTTTGTTGTATCAAAATTTTGTTATAACCAAACAGTGAAAGTATATAAGGATCTATAATAATTTTGGGACCTGAATTTCTACTTTGTTGTAACAGGAATTTCTTTATAACAGTGTTTGTTATAACGGGAGTCACTGTATTGCCATAATGTAATGTTACCATGGTAAGGCAGTTTCCGAAACATTCAAAAAATATTTATTGCACATCTTCATCCCAATTTTAATGTGTGTGCAAAATTTCATTTTCATGAGCATTACTCAAAAACAGAGGAGGAAGTTTGATTCGTGAGATTTGTAACAGACGGACTGCCCATCCAACTGTACACTGAGTTGCTATTCTTTTATACGCCCTTCAAACTTTGTTTAATGGGGGTATAATAATACTAGTTGCAATGATCTACAAGTTCAGAATGGACAAAATGGACTAAAGTGGTACAAACAAATATAAAATCAACTCCATGTCCTGATTTGACAAAATTGGCAAGGTGTATATGCTTCAAAATTGTGGGAATCTTGTGACACACACACACACACTGGTTTTATCATGAGGACTATGGGAAATGTGTGTTTAACATATCAAAATCTAACCATCTTCTATAGTATAGGTTAATTGCCACAAGTCTGTTCCCTCTGTAAAATGTAGTACCTTGGCTATTGAAATGGCAGTAAATCTTGAAGAAACCACCATCAATCATTCTTCATGAAGATACCATTTAAATGATTTGTAACACTGCTTGGATTTAAGTTTCCTTGTTGGTTTCAAAACCACCACATTCTATATGCATCATCGTATACATGAATGTACAGTGTTGTAGTCAAGGTCATGAGTTTCAAGGCCAAGGCCACCCCAAAACACCAACTTTCCACATTGTTTGTAATTTGTACATGTGACTTGGACCATTAAGGCCGAGGCCAAGACCATAAAAAGTTGGGTCTCGGGGTTAGCCTAGACTACAACACTATATTGCTCACTATATTGCTCACACTCATCGTGTTCGAAATTACTCATGTTTTGGATTTGGTGTGAATTTTTTGGTATTTTGTAATGGTGTCATTAAATGGACAAACATGATGGGAAAGTGATAAAATCACAACGTTAAAGCTTAGTTTCATATCAATTGACTGAAAAATAGTGAAGCACACCACATACATGTACATATTCCAAAATGCAGGTTATTGTTACCTTTGATTTCAATTACGTTTGAGTATTTATGCTGGAGGTAGGAGAAAAGAAACCCACATACCATATATACAGGTGTTCAGTGTATATTACATAAAATTTGACCAGAGTTTTGTTTATGAGTCTGGGTACTAGAGTATCTACACATACCAACCACAGGTGTTTCGTGTACATTGCACGGGTTGGAATTTTGTTTATGAGTCTGGGGAAGCAGAGAACATTTTTTAGATGTGTCTTGTTGATTGCATGGTGACATGGTTTTTTTTATTCGTGTACAGCAAGCAAAGCTGTTTGTTGTTGTTATTTGCATCATGACATCTTGCTCAGAGTCAAGAAAGAAAAGAATATTATACACATACCAAAAGGCTTTTACTAGTTTGTTTCTTAATTTTTGTTCATATCATTTGCCAGCTTGATACAAAATTCAATTTACCATTTTACCAGCCTGTTTGTCCGATTGAAACACCTTTACAACAAAAATTGCACCAAAATCCAGAACGCGAGTAATTTTGAACATGACGCGACCCGAGTGTTCAGTAAAAGCCCTAATACAGATTTACTGATTCAAATTCACACAACAGCACAAAAGATACTTGACACAAGCGCTGATAAAAATATTCACAGGAAACTCGGGTCACTTGGTATTACGACAAGGCCCTACACTGACAAACTTTATCTCTGCTCAAGACAGCATTTCCAATTTTCCAGAGCCAATTAATCCTTTCGTTTGACAGATACGGACAGACGTGCCACTGTGCTCCCCGGTCAACAGGCATTTCTTGAACGGACAACGCCAGGACTTGGGGATTAAAGTTAACAAATTGGACTTCCTCTGAATTTGGTTGGCTATTGAAAGGAAACGTTGGATTTGTGCCATAAGATGGAAGGAACAGGCAAGGTTCCGCAGTATGGCACCCATATTTTAAAACTCCCCATCTCCAAGTGATGAGTAGCTTGACCCCTTTTTTCTTCTAAAATTAAACAATCGGTCAGTGTAGTTGGATCATTGGATGAGAAAAGAATAGGGATATGGACAGAAACCTGTTTCATGGAATTAAGATGGCATCATTCAAGTGAATGACATCTCTGAAACTTGAGGACTTTGTGAATCAGAACAGACAGTAAGACAAGTCACGTAAACAGACCATCAACCCAAACAAACCCATAAACAGCTGAACATCCAAACACTCAAAATAAATACACAATTTTATCCTCACTTACCTGGTGTGATGTCCTCGGCAGGGGGTAAAAATGATCATGGAAAATGGGGGAAGGGTCCACATTGGATGGCCTTTACAAGCATGTGTGTGACTGTGTGTGTATGTGAGATTAACTACTGTAAAACCAAAAATTTCGCAAGCATTTAACTTTCATGAATTTCGCAAAGAAAAATGCACGCGAAAGCTTATGTTCAACATTATACAAGTTTTTGAATGCCAATACAAGACCATGTACTGTACAAGTCAAATGACTCGAGATATGTAGTAATAGTGGGCGGTCACTTACAACGGTCGCAATGAACTACTGCATTCAAAAAAAGGTGTTTCAGAGGCATCAAAAGCAATATTTCTGTAAATTGTTGTGATACATGTAATTTATTAATAAAACACCCACATGCTTCTTCCTAGCAATTTTAATACTTAGGCCTATATCTTGCTTTCTTCATGGTCAGTGATTCACGAAAGTTTCATGCACGCGAAATGGCTGTTAGCCCGTATTTGTGAAAGTTTCATGTCGCAAAAGTAAAGTGTTTTACAGCTGTACTTCTAATATAATTTGATTAACTGAAGACAACTGTATTGCACAAAGTTGACAGAAGTTACAGAAGTTTTACTTTCATGAACTTACATGTATTCCAAGTGATATTCAAGTCTTGACTCAAATGCACAGACTGGCTAGCATTTGGATACAATTATCTCAGGTTAATTTCACTTGTCAGTAATCACACGCACATGGGGGAAATTTGAGTTAAATAGGTAAGGATTCTACCTGTACAGTGTATCCAATATGGCTTCACTGTGTAATTGAATTTCTTTCTTACTCTCCACTCTTTGATTTAATAATGGCTGGTTTAATTCCGCACCTGGCTGGATCACTGTGTTGTCCAGTAGATAACCACAGAGATACAGACATCTCAATAATCTGGATAGACATTTAATTATCTGGCCAGTTTTTTGTTCAGGAACCAGTCATTTGTAGTGCAAAGTTGTCTTAATTTGAGACATGCTTAACACTAGTGTTGCACGACTAAGTCGCCAAAAGTCGGAGTCGCGACTATCTTCAAGGAGTTGTGAGTTCGACTTTAGAAATGCAAGAGTCGACTCTCTGGATCACTGTGAAAACATCAATGACAATCAACATCGCAGTCATTTCAGTTCATTGTTGTATAAAATCATGGCCAGTTCAGTTCAAGTAGTGACATATATGGGGTATATGTTCAGGTTGTTGAACTGAAATCATTGAAGAAGGACACTGAACAGTCACTGTATAGGCTGTAGTGTGATTCTTTTTACCTATTGATCATGCCGACAGACCCAAACGCCGAGAGTCGCCAAATACATGTAGTCGGAGTCGCGACTTTTGATGGGCGACTAGTCGACTCCAAAAAATCCTGGAGTCGTGCAACACTACTTAACACTTAATAGTACAGGTACTTTTCATTTTGTTAAAACACATGTTCAAATATTACCCACAAAAACGGATGGTGTGAAATTAAATACCCTAAGCATGCTAGTTTTTTTTTTTTTTTTTTACTTGTTTCATGATAAATTGTGACAAGATTTTCTTCAGAGTTTGTGGAACTTGTTCTTTTAATGATCATATCACTTGATCATGCTGGTATTTTTTGCTCATGTTCTGAAACACAGTAATAGTATTATACCTGTACAGTGTATTATTTTTTGTATTATGAAGTATAGTATTTTACATGAGTACTGTATTAGTAACTATTACTATACTTATTATGTTTCTATAATTACAGTGCAGTATAGTATTTTACATTTATTAATATCATACATTAGTATAGTAATATTTTTGCTTCAGTATCAGCCAAAATGGTTACAATCTGAAACTGAAAATCTTAAGCAGTTTTGACCAGACAAAGTCGATGTATGGTCAAATATAAATCTGCCTTATAATTAGGCATGTCAGGTCAAAATATCAAGTATGAGTTTTGATATCATTATTGATGTTAAAGAAAAGAGTAAGAAATACAGAATTCAGCAAAAAAAAATTATTAAAATCGGATAGTTGCTTACAAAGTTACAGATTTTTTTCTTATTTTATTTTTGATAATTTCCTGAAATTTGTCTATGGAAATACTGTGTACAAATGTGGCACCGCAAATGAAAATAAAGCATATCAGGACAACCTACCCGCAGGACAACTCCCCAGAGGACAACTCCCAT
>JZLH01S0101774.1:68718-101114 GCA_001188425.1 Eucidaris tribuloides
GGACGGACGGACGCCGGACGCCACGCCATGGCATAAGCTCATCGGGCCCTTCGGGCCGGATGAGCTAAAAATCTATCAGAGGTAAGAAACTGAGAATACTTATTGGAAAAAATGGATAAATCGAAGCAGATTTGGACCATCGCAGAGGTTACAGTAAAACACGTACGGCACCTAGAGATCACAAAGTCGCTTGTATATGACGTAGCCAATGGTTTTATGAATGGGTTGTCCAAATATGGGCATGTTCGGAGATCGGCATCAGCTCCAAATGTTTCCGAAACTTTCCGAGATCACCGGGATTTACAATAAGTGTGGTGCCATGAAGGACCGACCGGCAGATAAGCGCAGGCCATTTCAATCACCGGAGTAAATTTAGGGAATAATTATAACACTTTTTGGAGGACTAATATTGTATGTATGACTTTGAAACTTCAGATACGTAACAAATAGACCTTCTTTCGTATTAATCTGAAGAAAGAAATCGTATTGATTGAATACTTTTTGAGAAATTGTAGTGTTCGTTCATGCATGTTTGAGGGATTGTGCTACGTGTGAGTGACGTGTTTGCCGTAATTTCAGGGCGGTTGGAGGCTTCTCTGACATGCCTATTATAATGGTATGTAAATTGGTCATACTTTTCTTCAACTTAAAGGCACTGTATAACAATGTTTCCAGTTTAAAAAAATCTGAGCTACATGATTCCTCATGCTACTAATGTCTTTGATACAGTCTAAAAATGAAGCCCTGAAAAAATTGCGGTGTAAAACAATCATTAAGTGCTTTAAAAAAGTGAAAATCATTGAGCGACCATTCCAGCTTTTCTCCATAGACTGCTGTGTTGCAGAATTTCCTATCGCCCGATATAAAATTAATTTGCCAATATGTATCTGCACATATTATACTAGAGACAGCATAACTGTCCAAACTTTTGTGTTCTAGGGTGTTTATTTGTCCATTCAAACACTGTCAGATATGTCAGATAGCAAAGTTTGACAATTTTTTAAAAGGGGCTTCCACAGTGTTATATAGTGTCTTTAACAGAAATTCGTCCTCTCACCAAAACTTTACAGATATTAATCCCATAACTATTCAGGATGAGTAAACTGACCTTGATCTTGTCACAGTCACACTGGCCATCAAAAGTGACATCTTCATTTATATCAATTGTTGAAATCAAATCAGGGGTCACCTATTTTTAAAACTAGGCCTACATTGCGTGACCTTGTACTTATCAACTCTGATATGTTTGGTTTCTGTTTCATGGTCAGTGCAAAGTAGTTTAGTCATATCATCGTAAATAAACCAAGTACAAATTGTGGACACAAATCTAAATCTAGTTAATATTATATTTGTTCCTTTCTGGCATGAACTGAATACAATTGAACAATTTTAGATCTCGGACTTATATGACCTTTCAAAGTTTGCTTGTAACTGAAAATCAGATTCAACAAGGCTGATATCTTTCACAATCGCTAAACATAAAATATTTGTGGAATTGGGCATTTGCCATCTAGAATGAAATCAGCAATCACTTTGATCATACTTGCAAAATTGAGTAATTCTGTCTAGAATGTCCATGTTGTAAAGGGTAATATGTGTTAATAATGTTTTTAATTTATATGCCCGCCTCTTTAAATACAAAAATACTCCTTTACGAGGCTCATACTGATGACTTAAACGATAAGAAGAGAAGAAAGGAAGAGGAGGAAGAGGAAGAGAAGAGGAAGAGGAAGAAGAAGAACGAAGAAGAAGAAGAAGAAGAAGAAGAGAGAGAGAGAGAGAGAAGAAGAAGAAGAAGAAGAAGAAGAAGAAGAAGAAGAAATGAAGGAATAGGAGGAAGACCTTTACATATGACAGTTTCTATGAACATGTAAATAAACTTTGTATCGCATTTTGTTTGCATTATTTAGATTGCAAATCTTATTTGTTGCTTTGTCAAACAAGTGTACCACTGATATCTGGCAAGAAATTATGGTGGTCATCTGGGCTACACATGATTTACAAATCAAGAAGCCCACGAGTTGCGGTCCCAGATTTCTCTGATACTAATGAATAAAACTAGAAATTTGGTGTGTCCATAAGACACGGATGCCCCCGCTAAACGCGATCAGTAAGCATTCCTTATTGATCATGTGGAAACCAATGTGCATGAGCTGTGACCTTTGACCTTTGACCTGCAAACTCCAAATTTGAACTTGATCTGTATTTTAGTGCCATCAACCTAAATACCAAATATCAAAATCCATCTAATATTTATTAAGTTATTGTTCAGAAACCAATTTGCATATATAATGAGCTGTGACCTTTGACCTTTGGATTCCAAATTCGAACTTGACCTGTATTTTGGTGTGATCTACCCACACACAAAAAATTATTAAAATCCATCAAATATTTTTAAAGTTATTTTGCAGAAACCAATTGGGGGACGGATGGAAGGACGGACGGACGGACAGACGGATGGAAGGATGGATGGACGGACAGGTGCAACGCTTAATGCCCCCTCGAGACTTTGTCGGCGGGGGGGGGGGGGGGGGTCAGTAAAAAGACCATCATGGTTGTGAATGAATATGCCATGGCAATTGACAGCACACTCTTATTGTACTACTACTCCTATACTCATAGATGCTAATTAGAATTTATGAGACAGCCCAAAAATCACTTATATTGAGCAAATTTTGTGAACAAAATCGCCTGAGATATGGCCCGAAAATAAGTTGTCTGAGTCTGAATTCAGGCTTTTCCCTTTAAAAACATGCATCCCTGCATGCAACTAGCCTATCAGGAGCACATATAGTTCTGAGCATCTACATACATGTACATAAAATTCAGCAAAAAAGCAAAACCATGTTTACACTGGAATTATAAAAGCAAACAAACAATCAGGGTCACAAGCATGGAAAGTCATGCAGAATGTCATGGTTTTCTATCCAGTGTCACAACAGGTAGTTTATCCCGTAACCGAATCACCATACAACAACAGGATGCGACGAAAGCCATTAACATGTTGACAAATATCACAAGGAAGTGAAGTGAAGTTGCTGCAAAGAAAGCCTACAATACCAAATGTTTACATGAAAGTGAAAGTGAATCTACCCCTTCATATCTATATTCTTCCATGTAGAGTTTTATAGCCCACCATAAAAATTGTGTGAATTTCTAGTAAAACCCTGTCCCTTGCTACCAACCACACTCTCACCAAAAAATAAACAAATTAGAAAAATAACAAATACAGACAGTTGTAGAAATTTGCTACTGAACAAAAAAAAACTTGTGACTGGTTAATGGTACGAAAATGTTAAAATCTTATTCCTTCATAATGTGCCTTTGGTATGCACGAAAATGTTAAAATCTTATTCCTTCATACTGTGCCGTTGGTATGTACGAAAATGTTAAAATCTTATTCCTTCATACTGTGCCGTTGGTATGTGGAAAACATAAAAATAAAAAAAATGAGGAAGTTTAAAGTTAATATGCTACAGTAGCTACTTTTATACCAATGTAGTACCAAAGGCTGTTCCTTGCAAAAAAGTAGTACAAAATGGTGCTATAAAAGAAAATTTCAGAGGCCACTTCCTACTTGTCACAGCACACACACCCCATAACATCTCAAAATAGAACCATGTAGAACATGTAACTGAAAATAAATTTAGAATATTCTAGTAGTAGTAATCTAGATTTTGAAATATGTTTTTGTTTATGTTACAAGGGTGGCTGGATTCACCTCATATGTGAGGATTTAGTGGAGCAAAAATTTCATGACTGGATGCCCTCTCTGACGCCAACCACAAGTTTTGACGGTGGGCCTATCCTTTGGTCAACCAAGACCATCACGCACGGCAGCAAGATTAAGTGCTGGATGGCCAACATTGGCTCTCCAGAGTCGACGCCCGTATAGGTAGAGTTTGATTTTAGTTCTACCAGGGTACCCAGCCACCCTCCTCACTGGATTTCCCAGAAATCTGATGGGAGTGACAGTGTTATGTACATTGTTTCACTGCTGTTTTTGTTTGTCAGCTTTCTCCCAATTTCCATGAATTCCATCAATTTTCCAGAATCTAAGGAAATCACTGTCACATCTCAAAACAGATCCAATGGACACTGTTAGCACTGGACTGGCAATGAATTAGCACGTTCTAGTAAAATTTTTATCATATATAAATCATAGACAAAGTAGCACCAAAGTCTTATACTTACCTTTAAGCATTTGTATGGCATAATTACATGGCATAATTACATAATAATCATGTTTAAGAGGAACTGTACAGTTTTAGGTATGATTTCATCTCACTCACCACTTTCTTCAACGTAATCTATGCACTCCCTCACAATTCTCGGAAGCTCAATGTTGTCGTACAACTTGGTTCTCTCCACGGCACTGGCAAAGGGCACTCCAAATACGGGTTCTGTACAAAGAAGGGTTAAAGACAAATAATTTACGCTAAAGTAGCCAAAAACAGTCTGCTTACTAATTGCCACCCAAGCAAAATAGAAAAATAAAAAGTTTTAATTTAATCAATTCAAATTTTTTTTCTGGAATCTTTTGATTTACATTACAAATATACTTTTATTGATATTCTAATCTAACCTCAAAAATTGTAAGCACCCACCAACATGTTCCTGTCTAGGCATTGGATTTATTGACACATTTTTTTATTAAGGTGAAGTGAAAAAATACAATAATTACTTGACAATTACTTTTTCTTATCACAAACTGAGGTGGGTGGGGAGCAGAAAGCACTGCAACTTCATGTACTAAGTATTATGTAATGATAAAATTAAGGCTGTATTCTTCATTTACTTATGTGATGAAAACATTTAATTTCAGTGTCAAAAGTAGGAAGTTAATCATTAAATAATTATGTTTCTAGACAGATATGACCAGCCATTACTGAGATAAAGAGAAATGTATTTAATATCCTGATGTCATGCATATACATGTATATTCATGACCTTCTTTTAGAAATTTGAGGCAATGAATCTTCTGCAAGTTTGTACAAAACTTCTACTACAAAATGAACCATACGACTAATAATATTTTTTCTACTTAAACAATTTACATTTTTCAGCATAACTACAAAACTATTTGTTCTATTTTAAATGATCATTAATTTCAATGAGATGTGCATTTTCTGTGCACTGTGTTTGTAAAAATTATATTATGGTACATTACAATTAATTCAGCTCTGCAGTTTGACAAGCCTGTACATATTATAAAATAGTTTTAATAATGCCCGCTACCTAAAATTGGGTAAAAAAAAAATACACCAATCATATGACATACTGATGACATCACCACTACATGTAGGATCACAGAATTTCATCAATTAAGGTTGATCAACCGAACATATCCATGCATCAAGCTGAACAATCCTTCACATGATCTTGCCTACATGTACACCCTATCCCATTATCACACTGATTTCCTTTAGATGTGATTAACAAAGAGCATGTTTGCAGTCTAATCCCAAACTAGTTCCTGTTCTCGACTTCAATGTCCAATCTTAAATCCATGTAGTCTCACCAATTTAGGACATAACCCACAAAAACAAAACAGCATCAAAAAAGAAAAAAAATGGTCACAACTAAACAAATTCATGTTTCATATTGCCACCCAAACAAAATGAATATGAAAACATTTAATTGTACAGTGTAAGTGACGTTTTATTGTCGTCACTACTTCTGTATGCAGGTGACCCCTGAATCCACGGATTTGAATCTAAATCTGAAGTGATCAAACTTGTGGTGCGAATACTTTGGGACCATCTTTAGTCAAAGATTTGTGTGATGCACAGGAAATGTACGCAAATGCTTCTCATGGTTGTGTGGTTTATATCAGCTCAGTATCTTTAGTGAGATGTGGGACGGATAAATAGGAAAGCACAAAGTCCTCTTGCGTTTGACATCAATCATACGGACAGCCAGGTGGATGTAAAAATCAGGGGTGTAGATGGAGGGCGACGAGGGGTACAACCGCCCCCCCCCCAATTTCAGATGGGGCCGATGCCATGTAATAATCACACCCATAACTTGCCAGAATAAATTTGCTGTTTCATCTCGTTATTATCAAATTAATGAATGAATAAGATCAAATCTTGATCTCCCTAACTTGTTTGAAGAAAATTAATAAAATGACAAGTCACAAATAAAACGTTAATGATGACAGATAAGACAAGAAGAAGAAGAAGAGAAGAAGAAGAAGAAGAAGAAAAGAAGAAAGAAGAAGAAGAAGAAGAAGAAGAAGAAGAAGAAGAAGAAGACGACAGAGAGAAGAAGAAGAAGAAGACTAAGAAGAACAAGAACAACAAACAACATAAACAATATTAAGAAATAATAGGAAAAAGAATAAGAATACAAATGACAATAACCATTGTTTGTTTGGCAGTATATTAATTAGTAATGGTGTGCAACAGGTGAAAAATTATATTTTTTCATTCATACCTTTGGCAGAGTTCACAAATCATATTGTATTTATATTTCCATACAAGGAACACAGGCATGGCTCCCCTCTTTTTCACCCCCTCCCTCAACTATGGACCTGTCTATGCCAATTAAAAATAGCCCAACTTGAGGACTGAACACTTTGATGACGGGAAGCATTTGAGGGGAAACAAGAGCCTTGTATTTGTCTCCCCCTTCCCCCTGCCGGATATATTTAGATGTCGGGTTTACTTTTTAATATGGACTTACATGACGAATTGTGTTATGGTGACAAATCAAGGAATTATGGTGTTTATGCTAAGGAAATGTTGAAGAAAAAAATAGTATGTGTGTGAATTATACAATAATATTGAAAGCATTTTTTTGGCATTGAAAATGTGTGATTTAAAGGAAACCAAAATACTAATGTCACATTATTTTCATTCAAAAGCAAGGACATAAATCAGTGAAAATTGTAACCAACTTGAGCACAGGATTAAGAACTTATTGAACTGAACTGAAATTTGAGTGCTTGCCAGAAAGGTTTTTAGTTTATCATGAATGGCTTTTAATTGTATATTTGCCATACTTTCTGTAATTATTACTTATAAATTTGTCCTTGCTTACATTATTTTCTTGTAGTATTTATATATTTGTAGTATTTATATATTTGAAATAGTATCAAAGAATTACAACTGGACACTTGTCACTTTACCATTGCTTATTTCTATGTACTATTTTTATTCAATACTACACAGGACCTTGATATAAAACAGCATTGCTAATCTTGTTATCCTGTTAAACTATGTTCAAATAAATAAAGTAATTCAATTAATTGATTTATAAACTCATGGCTTTTTATAATCAAGAGATCATCACAATGCAATTGTAAAATTGGTTGCAATTATCATGGAAGTTCTGGACATCTCTCCATTTTGTATACTTTTCTTTTTTTTTTACACTTAACTTCTGATCACTTGATCAGATGTGTACATTTTGTGTATGAACTATCTAGAATTCAGACAGGGAGATTATGTCAGTCACAAGAAAACTAGGAAAAAACATGACATTTCATATATGAAATATTTGGAGACTTGTCCACAAAATGCCATGAAGAGTGATGCTAATTTCACTATCCTGTAGTTATGATCACTAGATTTCCTAATAACTTAATTATAACTTATCAGATTTTGTTCAAATTTTCATGGAAATGATTGAATGATTTTATTAGTCTCTTTAAAAGTAACTTGACATGAGGCTTTTCTATTTCTTTTAAGAAAAGTTTCAATACTTTTTGACTTCAATGATATGTCTATCTTAGCTCAAATATAGAATACAACACAATCATCTATTTTATGTTAAATTTAATTAAACCTTAGAATTCAACCCTGAAGGGAAAAATAAATACACATCACTGATGTTCAGGGTAAAGTTAACAATACCTAACTTGCATATTTCTCAGTTCTAATTTTTTTCTTATCGAAAAATTTCTCCTATCTTTTCATGTCATTTTCCTAACAATGCAATAAGCTTGTTACCCCATAACATACACAAGCATTTCTATTCTGTGTAATTAATCATGCACAGTGATAATGTGCCATAAATGTGTCTGGTTTATGCACGGATTGAAAAATAAATTTAAGCAATGAGAATCGATGCAAGCATTCCAGTGTTGTACTATATTACATTTGTCTGTTTTTTCCCAGCACTTCCTGTTCTAAAAAGTTTGGTATTATTACATCCTAGAATGCAGTACACCTATAATTGTAATTAATTTTCAGAGGGCTGGAATATTGCAGTTAGACAAACCTTACAGACACAGACTAACATTGTGGAGCTTCAAGTAAAAAAAAAAAAACGTCACACTTTGCTATCTGAGCTACATAGTAGCGTTCAAATGGACAAATAAACACCCTAGAACACAAAAGTTTGGACATTTATGCTGCCACTGGCAAGATATGAATGAATAAACAATTTAGTACTCGGGCCGAGTACAAAATAGCCTAGATCTACACACAGTAAGTCTATGGGAAGAAATGGGCAGGTGAATCTGGTCAACTTACGATTTTTAATTCTTTAAAGCACAAAATAATCATTTTGAAATGCAATTTTTTCAGGGCTTCATTTTTAGACCTTATCAAAGACCGTGAAAACGAGTGGAATATCATGAAATGTTCGAAATTGAGATTTTCACATATTTTCAATGTCAAGACTAGGCCGCATCTTTGTGCAAAATTTCAGATCATAAAACTCCCTAATTATTAAGATATTTATGAAATGAAAATCCACAAAGGCCCGAAAAACGCAGTATCCCAATTTTTGGGCTTTACGAACCGGTAACATTCATGACCCTCGCGTATTCGTTTGTACGCGACGAAGCGTCACAGCTATGTAAAGTGGGCATTACGAACTGGGCAAGCGCTCCCTGTGCGTGCCGCTTTCAGGTTCGTAAAGCACTCGCTTTGTACACAATACACGTACATTAACAAAGTTGTGGGCCGGTCGAACCGTAACCAATCTTTGGAATGATTTTGTAAGAATTTAACTCAGTTTTATGGAAAATCGAAGATATAGCATGAAAGAGCATCTCCCTTACGTATTACCTGGGAATTTAGGTGATATTTAACAATGTCTAGCATGTGAATTTCAATGATTGTTACTAGTCGCATCTTTAAATGCGTTTATCTTGTAATCGTGTTTTTGCTCTCCACGCCTCATTTTAATGGAGGATTATGGAGCTCACAGTTTTTTTTTTTAACTTGTGGTCATTGCTAGCCCGTGGCTTTAATAACAAATAAGTTACCATATGCATATGATGACATAGATGGTACCCTGATGTACCACATAGACATCCGGCATTTTGTTGAATTACTTTAATTTTTTAGGGTGATTTTCAATATGAAACTTGTGTCGTTTAAAAAGTTTTGTTATGAGGTCTTCTACAACAGTAAAGGCCTTAAAACAACAACTTCAACATAATTTTCACTTGACTTTTTGTCAGATTATGTCTGTATGTTTTGCACTTGTGCAACACTTGCACCATTACTCCGTAACTGAACTGTTACTGGACACAAGAGGGTGCTACACAATGTGGTACCCCATGGTGGCGTGTGGTGCATCACTTTAACGCAAATAGAGTACCCATTTTAGCACCAAACACAGAATATAATTTGCAAACTTTTTTATTTATTTTTTTTGAGGACAGGGGAGACTGGAACAAAAGAACTAGGAGAACTACATCATTTAAATACATGTACCACTTTCTGAATATCACTTGCAAAACAAACCCATTTAGTTGGATTAGTAGTGAGAGCATCAACCAATATCTGCCCTACTATGGATAAATCCCTAGTACTGTTACATCCTGCAAACACCCAACTGTGGGAAATCCAGCAGCATTTCTTTACATTTCCATTTAAGCTGTTCACAGGCGTGTGCACCAATCGCGTCGAAGCCATGTGGTTTCGGGCAAAGGCCAAGTTTCAAGCATCACAGGAACCAACAAACAAGGACTTGATTGAGGACTACCTCACAGAACTTATAAATGTGGTCCAGGAATTTGGCAGCCATTCTATAGCATGCTGTCCCCTGAATAGCTGAATCATTTATTTTAAAAAAAGAGAAATTTTTTTTCTGTCCTTTACATGATTTGCTCATTTCACTTCACCTGTTTTGGACAAAAATGCTTTGACTGTTTGAAAGTAATATTAGCTGGGGAATGTCTTAGGTTTCACAGATAAATACAATAGGCAAATATTCGTTCATTTTTTGCCCAGTCTCACCTGCTTTTACGCTTGCAATGTCAATGGTGTGTGCTTTCTTCTTCAGCTTCTCCCTGTCTTTGCTCTTGCTTCTCTTCTTGTCCTCCCCGCTGCCCTTCTCCTTCTTCTCCTCCTTCGTCTTGTCCTTGCTGGGTCTCCGTTCTTCTGTCCGTCCATCCTTCTCCTCGCTCTTCTGTTTGCCCTTCGGCTTGGATTTGGTGGAGGGGTTGAAACGACCCCTGAAGAGAATACTAGGCCTCTTTTTGCCTTTACCCCTGTACAGCATGGAACAATAAAGTTAATTTATATTGACACAGAATTATGTCACAGGAAGAGAAACGACCAAGATTTTCATTTCCTAAATCCAAATTTTTGCTTGTATTGAAATAAAACAATGTGTTTTCATGTATATTCTCCAAGATTTCCATTTTTATTCTAAGTTAAATTACATTTTCTCAAAATCACAAATGTTATTTTTGTTTGTTCATTCTTTGTTTCTTCCCAAATGCACACATTTGTCTGGTAACTTTAACCTTTGAATTCATAATGTTGCCTACTTGTTTCTTTACTACGCAGAAACTGATTAAACACCCTTGCAACTATTTTTGCAAAACAATTCAATTGTCACTGAAGTTTTAAAATAAATGCAGCCACGTAATTTACTTCTTTTCTTCATTTTTGTTCAAAATTGAGTTCAGCAAAGTCCTGTTTCTGCATGTATTCTTGCAAATCCCATATCCTTTCTGCATTGTATTTATCTTCATGCTCTAGGTGAAGATTTTCTTTCTTGAAAATTACAGGTCCAAATTCATGATTTTTGGAAAAATGTGTTTCCTTTTCTGACTCTTCAAAGGCATTTATTTGTACAAAAAGGTAATTAACCCATATCTGCTGCTGGCATTTTACTATGTAAACTGTCTAAATCGCTGGGCCCTGAAACAGACATCCAACCAGCCTGTCATGAAAACAAGCATTGTTTTACTAGAATGCATGAACTAGAATGGGCAAATTATGTAACAATGTAAAGTAAAGATTATAATTTGTAATATTTTAACAAACACTTCATCAATTCTGTCATCATCATTTGTCAATAAATTTATTCAATTCAAAATCACATGAGTAACAAATTCTATGGGATTTCCTGTAGTTTGGCGATAGCAGCATTTAACAGTATCATGAGAGGGTGTATTTCCGAATGGGTTGAGTACCCGGACACCGCGTGTTAGAACGGCGCTTTACGCGTCGGGGAACTATCGCGCGAACTTGCAAACAGAACCCGGGGACGCAGCAACTATTTTTTTCCCATAAATCTTGATTTTGAATGAAAATACTGAAATTGATCATTTGAAAATTACGTTTTTTGGCAACATATCCTGAAAACCCCCCCAAATTAAGTGTCCAGTTACTCAACTCCCCACCCTACTACAGGTTATCCCGTAGGTCGGCAGATTTGGGTTAAGACAAAAAAGTCAAGTATATTTCCTACTTGTCATCATCTTCTTCAGAGAAACTCTCAGCCTCAAATGACTTGTACCCCTTCTCTTTCTTCTTCTTTTCTGCGTCCTTTTTCTCCTTCTTCAACTTGAAAGGATCCTTCTCACCATATGAGTCGGAATCTGGGGAAGATAACAACACCATACATTAGCATTGATGAAGGTAATACATGTATGCAATCACTGTACACTCATAGGGTTTGCAGACTATAAGTATGAGCATGCATGGGTGTCCGAGACATTGGAACCCTAATTTACTTCCACCATTTGAAATGTACATATTGGTTAAAACTGCCTATTAATTTTTTCACATGTTAAGAAAATACTTTCAATCCAGACACTATTACCAAATGTTGGATTTGTAGTGCATATTTGCATATTGGGATATATTGTTTGTGAACGTGTTTCAAGTTTTTTTTTTTCGTGTACTGAAATGTGCTGATTAATACTATTGCTTGGCATCTCAATCTCTAAAAAGCACGTAAATACTGGAGAACATTAAAGTTGACTTTAAATTTACAGAGAAGAGATATAGAATAAAAGTTTCCAGGAATATCATGTCGAGAAGAGTATCAACCTATTTTCAGAAAAGAAAGCCACATACTTTGTTACAGATTTCTGGGATGATATATTACACACTCTTGAATTACAAAATGTAAGCTGATTTGGTTGACAATTTTAACTTGTTGTGTATAACCTGAATCCAGGTTTTTGGACTTCTTTCTGCTTATGAAAACGCAGCCTCAGCCTATATCAAGACGAACAGAAAAATAAAAGTGGATTTTCTGTCAAGGAGACTGAAAACGACCTGGGGGGGGGGGGGCACTGCCATTACAAGGTGTAGACCATGCATGTGTATGGACTTTCCAATGGACCCGTAAACAAGTGAATTATCTTTGAGCTCAGAATTCGCTAAACATAAGTATTCAAGTCTGAAAAGATACCCTTTTAAGTCAGCCACCTTCTGTTAAGCGTATACCCTTTTTGCCTGAACCCGTTCACGAGTACACGCGGTACACGGCCGACCATGATAAAACAAACTTTTTATGATTTTTCACATCCATGGTGTACACCATGTAATGACAGTTGCCCCTCCTCGCCCCCCCCCTGGAATATCATAATTGTATTTTACTGAGGTAAAATTATTTGTGATCCATCGTGCACTTTTATATAATGGGTAGGGTATAATGGTATGTTGCTAACAGCACTAATAATGAACATCGCTATCATCTTGGCCGAAATAAAAAAGCCATTTTAAAATTACCCTAATATTTGCAAAGAGTAAACAAACAACCATGAAAATACTATAACCACATAAAATACACAAGGCGTTAACTCTACTTCTCTCAATGATGTTTTAAGCTGTTTCATATAAACACAACAAAAAAAGTAACTTCGCCCTTTTTAAAAATACCATAACTTTTTAAAGAAACGGTTTTGAGCAAAATAATTTTGCAAAAGTGTTTCTGAACTGATTGACTAACTTTTGTGTGAAAATGCATGTGATTGAACCGTCAAGTCATGCATGAGTAAGCACGTATTAAAGGCAAAAATGTCACTTTTCAAAAGTCACAAGGGTCATTTTGAGGAATTTGTGATGCAGGATTTTGACAAATTATGTTTCTGTTGAATGATTAAGCGCTATTTATGTTAATCATCTGTTGATTGACCCCCTTATACCTCTTTTCGCACTGTTCGCATATTTTATGCTTCAATGAGCTTAATTTAAAAATTTCCATGCATCCTCAATTTTGAAATTGTAAAATCCATTAAATTTATTTTAAAAAATTGATATTCACTATTTTTCAGCAAAATGCATCTTTACATGTTGTACGAAAATAAGAGGTTGTAACCATGTCATGGTTGAGTGAGCACACTTTATCAATAAAGCACAAAATACCATTTGGCATAAAAGACGACTCCTGTGACTTTTGAAAAGTGACAATTTTGCCTTTAATGCATGCTCACTCATGTACATGACCTGACAGATCAATCCCATTTTCAAACAGAAGTTAGACAATGAATGTAAAAACACCCCTTCAAAATTTCTCTACTCATATTTGTTTTGTTAAAAAGTTATGGTATTTTGAAAAAGGGGGAACTTACTTTTTGCATATAGTGTTTAGATGCTGTGCTGTTTAGTACCCAATCAGTTTATTTTGTTGTGGCTTTAGTCCCAGGCACAAAACAGGATGTTGAGGTTTAATTTGCAAACAGACCAAAATAGTTTTCATATTTCAGGAATCAATTTCACGCTACGAACATTGGAGGCCCTAATATTAGTCACGAATGATTTCTGATCCCCTCTTTCTGGGTTTCTAATGGACAATCATCGACGTGATGTTGAGCTTCACAAGTATATACCTGTAGGTCTTATATGTTGCTACGTGTGTTGATCGACCTGGGGGCCATCTTGTGCATGGCCTATGGGAGCAAGTCATTTTAAACTTGCGATATATTGAGAAGTTCTAAATATTGTTTATTTCAATTCAAGAGAAAAAATTATGACCCGGATTTTTCACATTTTACGGTTGGTCGCTGGAGGGCAACATAAATTTTTTTTTTAGGCCTTACAGTATGTGAGCCAGCATGCATTTTTCAGATAATTTGTACATATAGAGGCATGGGTCGGGGGGGGGGAGGGGTTGGGCAGACACATTTCACAGTTCACAGTTATAAATTTCAAATTTACAGGTACCTGTAAATCCTAGCAAGTATACTGTACACATAGCAGCTACATGTACTGACTGTGTACATACTGTACACTTTACTAGGGTTGTCAATAGAGTGCGATTTTTACACAAATTATATCCAAACATATATTTTTTTTAATTGTACATGTTTATTTAAAAGAACAGATTGACTCTATTCACAGCCAAAACTAGTTGTTAATGGCAAATAAAATAGGCAGTGTATACTGCCACATGCATGTGTCTTTACCGTAAAGAGCCACATGCATATCAGGGTTGGAAACCTCAAGTTCCTCATTATCATGTCCAATACACATTTTGCCAACAGATTATAAGATAACAGTATAAAACCCCTCACTAATACACTACAGTAAATTCATCTTTGAATTTTCCTTTCCCTGAACATGAATATCACTCAAAGCCCAAACCTAAACTTGCACTTTAAAGCTAGGGATTTTGTAATGAAATACAAACAATCAAATAACAGGGAAAATGTATAGAGTAACTGTAAGATTCTATAGCAAAGTACTGCACTTCTCAAAATTGTATACATCAATCCCCCAACTTTTTAATGAAGTGTATTAAAGCTATAGATCAAGAGATGAGCTACAGTGCTAAAACAATATTACACCAGAACACAAGACAAAATCTACAATCTACCTATTTTGAAGAAATGTTCATATATAAATATAATTACATCATCTTTGTTACGCTTTCCTGGTGTGTAACATGAGTCTTCTTTACATACATGTATTTCTATGTGTGTGCCCATATAAGGATAAACATTTTATCTTTGAAACTGAAATTGACGTACATGTACTAAGCAAACAGTAAAATACCCAGTTACTTGCAACAAACAAAAATGCTGGTACAGTCGCTGACACATTGTGGTCAGAATAGGCTCTGCAGTACTGTACAGTCCCATTTGTGATATCACTTTCCGGAATTGTAATCAAATCCCTTTTATACTGAAAAGTGATAATGTGCCAGTTATGCCATCATAAAAAAAAAGTAGAAAAAAAAAGACTAGTCAGTAGAAATTAACATAGAAGAACACAAAGAGATAGAGGAAGGAATACTGGCTAATTTCCTTCCTTTCCATAACTTTGATATTTCGCATCAGCATAAGCAAGGGATTATTGTTTATCTTCCCCCGTATCTGGTATGGAAAATTCAAATGCTGCTCACTGAAACTAGTTGATCAAAAATCATGACGCTTTTTACAGTCCTGTCATGCACACTCATATTGCTAGCAAATGGGAGAGTGATGAAATGCCCGGGGGGGGGGGGGGGGGGGCGGTTACTCAACATTTGTTCGAAGCGGCGGTGTGCGGGCTGAAGTCAAAAAAAAACCCGACCCATTTTTTAAGGTCATTTTGGCGGAAAATGGGTACGCTATTATTATCAAGAAAGTGGCTTTTTAAGCATTTTAAGCGAATGAGAATAGCGGGAAACTATCTGGTGAAATGTAAAATTTCAAAAATCATGACCATGTTTAAGGATTTTTTTCCAACAACCTACCCAATGTTAAGGATTTTTGGAAAAAGTCACCTATTAGACGGGACGATGCCCGTCACCTTTAACTAGGCAAATACCCGCCCCCTCCCCCTCGGGATATATCACTCAATTTGAGTTATTGATGTTTTTGAAACTTCTTAAGCATGTCTTGCTAGGCAAAATTGACAAGTACCCCCCCCCCAAGATGTTATAAGTAGAATTGATTTGGTATCGCGCGTCTCTGCGGATACCATAGCATTTTCGTCAGAATTGTTTTCTTTCTTTAATTGTGTTTCTTTGTTGTCACTTCTTGTTACCATGATGACTCAAGAACCATAACGGCAATAGTGTTGTAACTTGGCACAGTCATGTCTCATGTCAATACCTCGGCATGGTAGTCTGGTCAATGTCTGTGACATCATCTATGACGTCATAAATCAAAAGTTAGAGTTAATCTATATTTGCAATATCTCAAGCCGTCAGAGGAATGAGACAACAAAATTTGGCAGAGGTAAAGTTGAGGTCAAGGTTCAACTTTTGAACCATACCTCGTGTGCGTGCGCGTCACGACGGACGCGTAAAATGCAAAAAAGCTCCAAATCACTTTTTATTGACAGATCTACACGTTTCAGGTCATTTGGAACATTTTGGTGTGCGCACGTACGTGCGAGTTTTTTCGCACGCACCCCTTTCCCCACCAAATATCGTCGTTTTCTCGATGGTTTTCGATGTCTGACTGAATTCTCCATCAATTAGAACCATTTCCCGACTGCCTGGACCCAAAATATCGCTTAGAAATAAAAAAATCTTAAATGCACGTGTAGTGAATGGCGGCATTTTTAAATCACTCATAACTGTGTAGAATTAACGGCGACCCCTACATTTTATTGCTTATTCTGATAAACTATGATGCGTAGATAATATTTTAGGCATCGTTTTCTATGCCAAATTGTGACGTCATCTATGACATCACAAAGAAAAATTGTATTTCGCGCATATCTCATGACTGGAGTCGAGTAAGAAAACCAAACTTGGTACACAGTAACTTCAGGTCAAAGGTCATCATGGGTGCTTATCATATGAGTGCAGGTGTCACAACGAACGCATACACGTACGTTTAATATTAAGTCTTAAATCAGTCACAATTCTCTAGAACTAACGATGACCCCTACCTTTTATTGCTCACTCTGATAGCCTGTGATAGGTAGATAACATTTAAGGCATCACTTTGCATACCAAATTGTTGTGATGTCATTTATGAGTCATGACGTCATGAAAGAAAATCGTATTTCGTCCATCTCTCAAGACTGGAGTCGAGTAATCTAACCAAACTTTGCACACAATAACTTCAGGTCAAAAGTCATCACTAGTGCTGATCATAACCGCGCGTATGGCACGAGCGTGTATGCGTACGTCAAAATTTATATCAATATTTCACACAGAATTAAGGGGAAAATGCACATTTTTGAACAAGCAATTATACGTCATATACATTGTCACAATTTCTTAAATGATCAGAGGCCAGAGAGAATATGCGGATCACCAATTCGTCTCAGTGACGAATTAAAATCTAGTTTAAATCAAAATGCTGTTTTGTTTCAACCATCAACACTTTCTGCTTAAGCCTAATTTTATGTGCGTGTGTTTGTTTGAATATAGTTGTGTGTGTGTGTGTGTGTGTGTGAAGAAATTGAGACATTACAATTACAGAGTAAGTGATTTAAAATGAAAACTAAATGGCATTTCTACAGTTATAAGATCAAACTTGATGCATCATAGAGACAACCAAGGAATAAACTATATTATGTGATATACAAAGACACCAGAACTATACACTGATGCTAGCTACATTATATTATGTACATGTATAGACAACTTGTAACGTACATGTATGTACATGTATGTATACAATTAGTCTACTTTTTATTGGGTCTGGGAGACAATACTCAATTGTAAATATTGATGACAATAAGGCCAAGTTACTGGTAGAGTTGTAGTGTATGGTACGGTTTCAGAATAGGAAAATACATGTACATATACAGTGTAGGATGTGTGGGCAATACACAACCATACATGTAACAGCTTCATTGTGCATATAAGCCAATGTGCATAACAGTTCCTAAACCAAGCAATACAAAAAAGTGCATAAATCATTTGGCTATAAAATCTGTCAAAAAGTGCATGCAGTGCAGGGATCATGCTTAACTTTTTTCCAACTAGCCAGGCGGACATGTACATGTACATGTACAGTAAGGCTCTTAAATTTTGACTAGCCCTACCCCCAAAATTGAAGATATTTTTTACATTGTTTCATATGACACTAAAGTAATATTTTGGCTAGCCATGCGGACTAGTTCTTTAGATTTTGACTAGCCTGCCATGATTTTCGCTAGCCATTGGCTAGCAGGCTACTGTTAATAGTAAACACTGCAGTGATATCATTAATCATGGTGAGAAAAAGTTAAGAGATGGAATTGTTATCTTCACTAATACCCCTTTCACGCTGCTTCCAATGGTGAACCCCCGGTGAATTCACCGGTGAATTCACCGGGTAACCATCGGGGAAAATTCGAATGCTGTCCTTTCACACTGGAAAACATCCTCCGGTGAATTTCGGGTGCGTTGCGCCCTGTACTTGTTATGTGCATGCCATGGCCGACCAGGCCATGCCTCCTTGATTATACAGGCGAAGTACTTTTGTACATGTAGGCCTACATGTATTGCCATGGAGGTATAAACCAATTAAGCTAGGTGATGCATGCCGTCATTCGCACATTCATCAGTAATTTTATAACTGAAAAAAAAACACCTCTTTTGTGGATTTTACTAAGTTCCAGTGTAAAAATGTCGCGCCGCAATTCCACCTGGTCTACTCAAATGTAACTTTGAATAGCTTTCGTTCACAAATACAACTTCTGATATGAATCTACTAGCAAATTTCGCCCACTGAGCTCTAAAAAACACATCAACAGTATGTACAGAGATCACTGATTTCACCCGGAGAATTAACCGAGACACCCTTTCACGCTAGACTTTCCCTGGTGAACACCCGGTGAACACCCAGTGGTTCATCCGTGTTTACCCTGGACGGTTGGAGGGTAAAATTTTTCGAAAATTTAATCGGAGGTTCCCTGGGAGTTCAACCGAGTGTCCTTTCATGCTGAGAGATTCCCCGGGTGTACCCGGGTGTACCCGGGTAAAATCTTGCCAGCGTGAAAGGGGTATTAATGAAGTACTTTATGGTCACTGAGTCTTCCACCCCCTCCTAGTTTGCAGGCACAAACCCTTGTCCATCGTGCTCCACAAATCAGGGTTTGAACAATCTGTGCTGCAGACTAGTACTTCCATAGGCCCTGTGTTATAGCTGCTCCGGACAAGGTACAAACCCTTGTCCGTCGTGCTACGCAAATCAGTATAGGGTCTGAAGTTGAACAATCTGTGCTGCAGACTAGTACTTCCATAGGCCATGTGTTATAGCTGCTCCGGACAAGCTTTGACCAACAAGATTAGCCTTGGCTCAAGGTGCTGTGGAATTTTAGTGCCAAAATAAAGTCTGTGCCTGCAGACTAACCCCCTTGACCCCCCCCCCCCAATAAATGCACACAAATCTGAAAAAGATTTGAATGTCATGGTCTTTTTAACATTCAACATTTTGCTAGTGCAAAAAGAATGCACCACAAAAAGTACCCTTTCAATACCGTATGTGCTGTTATTGTACATACATTTTTTACATGTAGTATAAAATGTATGCCCCCCCCCCCCCAAAAAAAAACTAGTAAAAAATGGCAATTTAATTTGTTGCAGAGCATCATTTCACTACCTACATTAGGAATGCAGCCGTCATGGGATCACTTGAATTATAATGGTTATTTCCAAAAAAATGTGCTTAAACTTATCACTTTTTTATCCCGTTGCTTACGGGAACTGGATGGGCCCTGTACAAAGTTTATGGGGATTTACAGAATCTTGTAGTCAACAGGTTAACATTGTAAATTTGTGAAAAATACTGTATATGGGCAATTCCATGAATTATTGGACAAATCACAAATTATATAAATTGCTCTATCTCGAATCATATGGGTGTGAATCATGAAGAAACAATGGGGGACATCATTTCTACTCTAAAGTTTACGTCTTCAACAGCACCCTCTAGGAAAATCAGAACCATACATGAAATACCACATATGGGACTAGTGTGAATAACTCTCTGTTCTATGAAAAATTATCATTTATTCTGCAGTTTTTCCATGCCAACAGCCTCTTCTCATTGTTTTGAAAGTAATAAAGCTGAAAAAGACATGAATAAACACAAATTTGTGTGGATGGACAAAATGTAACGTAACTAACCGTAACGTACATGTACGTGTAACTAACCATGTTTTTGAAGTTGTGTTTAAAAATGAAAAGATCTTTATCAGTAAGTTGTATATCAAATGACTTATCAAGACACCAGAAATACATGTAGCATGAATACCACAGTTTGTTTCAGTTGAAAACAGGTTGACGACTCTTTGAGGACAAAGACTCATCATTTTTTCCATGTCCTCTTTATGTAACGAACTAACCATAATAAAAGTTCTTGTTATTACCCTCTAAAACCTGTCTCATGATTTTGCTTGATGTTGTGAAGTAGGTGCCAGTCTAGAGTATTGACAGAACCAAAACAGAAAAATAATATTAAAGCATATTCATGTAACTAATAGCCAAATGTTGGGTAAAGTTCGTCATAAACTAAAGTGTAACGTAACTAATCATGGAATTGCCCAGTACATACATGTACAATGTAGCTCTATTTTCTGCAGACATTTAATAATCTGAAATAATAAGTTCACAAAATGTACTGCAACTTCAGAAATCTTCACAACATTGTAATGAAAACAGTAGTGTCATAAACATTGTGAAGTCTGTTCTCTAAAGTCACAACTGCTTGAAGTTTACAGCTTGCTGTAAATGTCACTCATTATTTCACTATCTAAGGATAAACACCTGAAGAGCTGAAGAAAATCATATTACTATGGATACTTGGACAGCTTTATTTAAAACTACAAAATGGAATTAAGAGAGATCTCCTAAAAAAAAAAAACACCACACTTTGGATATGGTTGGTGATAGTATGAATTGTGATTAAGTACACACATCAATTTATTTAATCACCTAGAACAAATTTTGAAATTGAAATTAGATGAATATCCTAGTGTTATGTCATTCTGAAACTGACTTTAAAAGAAAAGAAAACATAGTGTATTCACTGACTCATCCACATAAAAAACTTGACAAATATGAAATTTTGTGAAAATATGAAATTAATGTACATCCTTGTTTTCTGAGATAATATAGAGCATATAATGTCCCATTATTATGAAATTGATGTAATTTAACTTCATTGAATGTCAAATTTTTTTTAGACAAATGTTAGATGTGGAAGATATAGACTGTATTTAATATGATTATCAAATAATTACAAGACAAACATGAACCAATTTCCAAGAAATATCCTTAAAGAGTTTAAATACTCACTCATTTTAGATGTCATTCCTAGTAGTTAAATCACAATAAACAGACACCAGCACAGAAACTCTCCCTTGCAGTTTTCAGTGACAGTATAAAAACCTTGAACAGATATGCCATCAGATCTGCACAGTTTCTCTTTAAATAATCCCCAACAACAACGCATGCCCAGCAAAAAAAAAAACGTCTAGCTGGCAGCATACTATTTTTTCCCTTCCTTCCCCGTGCTGTTAAGGAAGAGGGTAGTTATTATTGACTTTCAGCGCTGCGAGCTCTCGGTGTGGAGTCATGTGTGAATTTGGTCACCAGGCAGCTGTTCAGTAGCATACTCAGGTCTTGGCCTCAGTGGGGGTGGCAAACTATTAGTTAATTGTTTTCTCTTTAATCTAAAGATTTAACATGTAACAAAAATATTAGAAAGAAATGTTTTATTAAGATTCTTGCCATTGTTGTTATATATATTATTCATTTCATCATCATAATCATCATCATCATCATCATATCACAAATACGCATCATCATTATCATCATCATCATCATCATCATATCACAATACTCATCATAACTATTATTACCATCATCATCATCATCATCATAATAATCATTGTGATCATGATCATGATTATTATCATTATCCTCCTCCTCCTTCTTCTCCTCCTCCTCCTCATTACCATCACCACCATCCTCACCACCACCATCCTCCTCCTCCTCCTCCTCCTCATCATCATCATCATCATCATCATCATTATCATCATCATCAACCTCAGCATTATCATAATCATCATTATCATCATCATCAACCTCAACATCATCATAATCATCATCATCATCATCATCTTTATCACCATTAGGCAATAGGCTCGTTTTTTTTGGGGGGGGGGGACAAGTTGCCCCTTGCCCCCATATCAAATAAAGTACAGCTGTTTAGGGCCCTGGCATTCTGAGTGATTCATTATGGTGATGGTATACGGTATCCATGCACGGAGAGAGCATTACATGATGACAGCGAGTTTGACAGATTTGGAAAGGGGAGTGGAAACCTATCATTGTGTCCAACGGAAATTGAATGGACACTGTACGGTAATTAGATGCCAATCGTGGGATTACAATTGATTTTTTGAAATGGATCATTGTCAGGTCACCGTTGCAGAATGTAAATTATACATTTGGCTATGGCAGATTCCTTTTTCAGGGCATATCTTTGAATATATTTACTTTCAGCTATGATTTATTCATTTATATATTTATTCATTCATTCACTTAGTAACTTATTCAATTAACCAGTTGCCTCCTAGATTCTGAAAATCCCATGTAGAGTTACACAGGGCACATCCGGTTCCCGTAGCAAACGGGTTAATGAATAGTTATTGATCTTAATTGATTCTTTTAATCAATCGTTTAGTTTTGTTCATTCATTTATTTATCAAAGCATATTTGAATACATTATTTATCAACTTTATTTTCCTTATTTTCATACTTTTCTTCGTGAAATAGAGCCCTGTATAGGCATATAAGCCTGTAATTGGGATTTTTCACTCAATATTTAAATCAGGTTACATGTATTTGGTCCTACTCCTAACTTTTATAAGGGCTTCATGTCATTCTGAAGTATTAATTACTGTACATGTAAACTACCGTACATGCTATAATTGCCACCACACATACACTTTTGGAATATTTTATGATCTATATTTGACTAAATTCTGAATAAGTAAACTCATCTACAAAAGAATTTCTGACAAATACAGCATGATTAGCATGTTGAATCATAGATTTAAATACAGCAAAGTTCTGAATTGAAAATTAACTTGCAATAGATCCAAGAATCTGAATGCTGTTATGTGAAAATCTCAAACCCAAAAATTGAAGTGGAAGCCTTTGTGTTGTATCATTTCATGGTTGTTTCTACATTGTTACAAATAAAATTTAATCAAACTTCAATAAAGTATCATACTGTATATATGCCATATATTTTCCATATTTGTTTAACAGGGACTTCGCAAGAGTTTATTTTCTGTATTTTCTGGAATTTTCATTCATACAGTAGATTTTCTGATATTACTGAACATGTTACCACATACTAGGTTAAAGGCAAGGTCCACCCTGACGTCAAGTTGGTTTTAATAAAAGCAGAACAAAGACAGAAGCATATAAATGAAAGTTTGGCGAAAATTCACCAAAGAATAGCAGAGTTATGAACTTTCAATGTTTCAAATTTGTGACGTCACATGCGAGCAGCTCCCCCATTGTCATGCAATAAAAATTCCACAAAGTGCCATTTTCTCTGAAAATTGAAACTGATGCTACCTGTGCATTCAATATAATTAGAAACATTATTTCATACATGCCTTTATGAAAAAAAAATTAATTATCATCAACCAATAAAAAGTGAAAATTTGAATTAATAATACGACATATGAGGAGCTGCTCGTACGTGATGTCACAAGATTAGAACTTTGAAAGTTCATAACTTCGCTATTCTTAGGTGGATTTTCGCCAAACTTTCATCAATATATTTCTCTCATTATTCTGCTTTAAAACCAACTTGACTTCACGGTGAACCATGCCTTTCATATAACAAAGTCTGCACAAAACTAGAGCAATTCGACTACTGTGCAGTCAATGTGGTATGCCACTGCCCTTCCTCACTAATTCTCAACCCAGCACTTAATGGTCACTATGACCACCAACTCAAATAAAATGGAGTCATTTATAAATCAATTTGCATAATTCGCTCTTCAACTTGTCACCTTTAGTAAATGCAGTTAGTGATTCTAAATGTTCATGTACAGCTTCCCATGACATTACCACACCACCACTGGATACGATGTCAGATTTTCAGGTACAAACTGTCACACAAAATCTCATGCAACCTTCTTCTTGCTAAAATAAAATCTACATGTTTCATGGCAAAACATGTTAAAAAAAATGTTAACAACATGTTTTTTTACATGTTTTTGTTGTACATTTGTTTTGAGGGAAAATCCTTAAATACTTTATTTAAAGGGCAGTGACATATTTTGGAGGAATAAAAAAAAATGTCTCTTGAACCAAACTGGTTGAGAGATACATGTACACCAGCTGGAGTATATCTCCTGGCTGGAAGGATTTATCTTGAAGTCGTTTACTTACGCCGAATCAAGCATGAACATACTAGCATTTTGTTTCTCTCGAGCCCCGATATAAATAGATTCCACAGACTGCTACACAACAGATTTGTCTGTCACAAGGCATACTGTTGGAAATTATTTTAGAGAGAGTCACTCTTGAATACTAAATTTTCACAGTAGAGTCCTTGCACAGTTTACTTGATTCTAGAATAGTTTCACCCATAGTTGAGGACTACCCCCGATCATGTCATTTACCTTTAAAGTTTCACCGAGCATCTTGTCAATGCCCTTGTCACCTCACACCTGGATTACTGCAACTGTATGCTGATAAAGATACCTGCCTCTCATCTCACCCCACAGTTCCTCACTCCAGCACATTCAGAACACCACTGCTCGCTTCATTACTTGCACCAGAAAGCACAATCACATCACACCCATCATTCACTCACTTAACTGGCTCCAAATTCCTCAGCACATCCAGTCCATGATCCGATGTAATAGAATTTTCATTTGTCTCTCTCTGTATTTTAGATCGCAACTGCTGATCTATAATTTTAACAAAATATTTATTTATTTATTTTTTATTTATTGAAGTCTTCTTTTAGCAGGGTAGTTTCATTCAGGTCCATTGATTAAGTGGACCTGCTTTACAAGAAAGCCCGTCATCTACAGACCTCTACAGACTTCATCTAGACCTCTGTAGATGACGGATTCGAATTCTGGTTCATTTTTTCTGACATATTTGTTTGCTAAAATTATAGATCAGCAGTTGCGATCTAAAATACAGAGAGAGACAAATGAAAAATCTATTACATCGTATTTTCACCTCGCTGAATAATCCCTTTCCTTCAATTCATGATCCTTTTACTCACTTACAAAGTCATCAACCACCAAGCCCCATCATATAGCTCTGAACTGATTGCACCCAGATCTGTCAAAGGCATGAGTCTTTGATTATTGTCAAAATCTCCACTACTTGCACCTGGTCCACGCACCCACATCCGATATGGCTACATGTATCATGCTCTTTCTGTCTATGCTCCCCTCCATTGGAATAATCTTTCTGTCCACAATTAAATTGCACCAACTTTAGAAAATTTTAAACAAAAACGTATCTCTTTCAGCAGTAATATTAGGCCAGAAGTCCCAAAGCTATCATACTATCTACAGTGTTGGCACTGTATTTTTTTATTGCAAGGGGCTTGGTTGCAACAAGTTCATATAAAAACAATACCCGCATCACCAGTGTGCGCCGAGCATTGTGGGTGATGGCTTTGAAAAGTCAAGAAATCAAGCCAGGACCTGAAATTGGTAGGAATATTCATTTTCACTTTAACTTTTATTTTCAGAATGCGGCATACCAGCACTGGGTGTGCCCATGCTTCTGGCAATTTCCTGAGGTGATTTTTTTTATGGATATCCGTTTGTGAAAAATCTTTTTGCAACCAAGCCCCTTGCGATAAAAAAATACAGTGCACTTTAGATAGTATGATAGCTTTACTTAGTAGTAGACCTCGGAAATAAATTTGATGGGCTCCATTCCCATTGCATCGCGATTTCTTCTGTCAGTACAATACATGTACAGCAATAAATCTGGCCGATTTTGAAATAGCACCACCTACGCGGTGAAACCATTACCTAATACTTGATGGAGTAATCCCTTCAATCAGCTTACACAGAAAGCTACATGTATACCAGGATGATGTGTGGTCATGCGCCAAAAAAAGGTGTCATGTGGCAGTGTACATGTATAATACATCAGCAAAAATGTACGATAATATTTTGAATTGTGCGATATGTGCATGTAAAAACTGTTCCCCTCCGTCTACAGTACGATGGAGTCCACTGGAGGCTGCATCACCCTTACAGCTGGAAGGGCAGCCTCTCTGAAGTTATCACGCGTGATGGCATGTACAGCCTGCGTTCTCTCATGGCGCAATGTATAGAGCGTTCTGTCTTGTGAATAGTGTTTCAGAGGTAAGTGATATTGGTGAGTTCGAAACCCATCGCGACCCCGTCAAAAGAGCAAAAATGAAAAAAAAAAAACGAAGAATGAAGCGTGAATTAGGGGATCTGTACTTGCACACGAGATTGAATCCCTGTAGAGATCAGTGGCAAACCTGGGTTATCGCGTGCATGTGCCCACTAGACCGATCAATTGCACACACTCGATGCAGTTGCAACAGAATTTTGAATTGCATTATGATCTGATCCGAGATGGAAAAGAAGGTAATTTTGAAGAAAATGGGGATCCGTTAGTATAATCAGTAAGTGCTGATCCCATAGTATCAGCAGCAATAATTTTCTGACCTAGAACTGCCTCTCATAATTTTAGTAAATTTTTCTTCGCATGGCATTCGCGTGCAAAAATCTACTAGTTGGCTTCAGACACTGAGTTATGTCACACGAGATGCGTTATCTGTCTCCTGATGAAAAGGGGCTGACTGAGTGATGATGTCAAATATTATTGTTAAATTTAAAAATGAGAAGCCTCCGAAAAAAAAGGAAACAGATTCTCTCAGTCTATGCACCATAGGTCTGCCAAGGACCACATACATAATAGGTGTGACCCCTTACACCTGTCTGTATTCTCCTCTTGGTAAATGTTCATTCATGTGTGAAGGCATGGGAAACTGGGAAAGGGTTCCAAAAATCCGGCACCTAAAGGCTAAAAATTTTATAATTTTTTTATTAAGAAACAAAACTGTGATGAACCAAACTTTCATAATCATACCTGAAGTTCTGAACTGATGAAATCATGTGGATTTATTCAAGCTGAAAATATTTTGGCATTTTATAAGAATCGTATACACGGAGTCAAGTTACCACACCCGTGACTGAGTGGATGCACACCTACTGTGTATCACACATGGGGATAGCTCCATACTTTTGTTAGGGTGGTCGTGAACACCACAGAAAACATGGTTAAAACTTTGTTACAATTAACAAAATTGATATCAATTTGTCTGTAGTACAATAATATGAAGAATAATAAAGTTTGAAGTTATTTGGACATACCAAAGCGAAATTATAAAGCTGTTTTTGACATCACTTTTCTGCCCTAGCGCCGATGGTTTCAACACGCACAGAACATCGTAAATTTACAACGTTCTGTGTGTGTGGCCATCACTGAACTGTACACACGCATGCGCATGCCGTCTTTCGTAGTGTGCATCGCAGACCAATGATGTAATCAGTTTGCGACAAGTGATCGTTTAAATTGTACATCACATGAATGAATAAATGAATGAATAGTGAAGGCCTTCTTATCCCTGGTATTCAAAGTATCTCTGTCAATCAAATCATCTAACACTGTCTAATTAAAAATTTCCATTGTGCATTCCTAGTCCGAAATCTCTGACGTCTGTCGCACACGCGGGAAAATTTGCTTAGTCCCATTCATAGATATTCATGTTTGTTAAGTAATATACAAACTAGTACGCCAGCAGAGCTTTGAACAAGACTACCGATCTGAATGGCAAACGTCACCAGACCATATATGGAGATAAACACGCAACAGGGGGGGCGTGGCCATGGTAGGAACTGTCAATCAAACAAAAAATCGCAATGCCAGCCGGGAAGGTTAACTCAAATCGATCCAAAACTGTTATCATTCAATGTAGTTTTTTTTTCTCTATTTTTTGATACCCCGCACAAAATGATTGTATTTTTTTTTGGCAGGTCTTACAATATATTTAACAGTATAAAATCGGTACAATTTTATTTTTATATGTGCTATACACCATCTTAAAGATCACACACTCAGCTTTCATTTGGTTCACTCGCCAAGGTTTCATTCACGGCAACCCACTCGGAAACGTAAACAAAGAGTCAATTACACGGTAACGGAAGTCGGCACTGGCTGTGTGGGCGTTGCCACTGGCCGCGAGCAGACGCGAACGACCACCCTACTTTTGTGTACAAAGTAATGGATGACCTTTCTTATGCAGGTATGGCACAGGAAATTGCTCTGAAATTTAGTCTTTTACAAAATCCTACTGAAATATTGCTTTGGTATGGGTAGTCTATGATGTGTTAAACAGTATATGTTATGAAAATTAAGGACTCAACATTTCAAATGTCTGTTTTTATTATTCTAAACTTGTGGTCTAGCATTTAAACTTAGCGACTGCAATTTTATAAAGTTGCTCTTGCATTCCAGTCACACAGTGCAAACTTTGTTCGTTTTTTCCAGTAGAGGGCGTATGTGGTCCGTATAGCTCTGCTCAGGACCACATACATTGTAGGTGTGCTGTGTATGTGGTCCTAAGCAGAGCTATATTATGGACCACATACGCCCTCTACTGGAAAAAACGAACAAAGTTTGCACAGTGTGAATTGAATGCAAGAGCAACTTTATAAAATTGCATTTGCAAAATTTAAATGCTGGACCCACATGTTTAGAAAAATTAAAACAGACTTCTGAAATGTGGAGTCCTTAGGTATTGGCTAACATTTACCACAATTAAAAAAATCTGAACCACATGATTCCCCATGCTACCAGTGTCTCTGATGAGGTCTAAAAATGAAGCCCTGAAAAAATTGTAGTTCAAAATGATTATTTAGTGCTTTAAAAAAGTGAAAATCGTAAGTTGACCAGATTCACTTGCCCATTTCCTCCCATAGACTTACTGTGTGTACACCTAGGTTAATAAAACTCGCCCCGAGTTTTATTGTTTATTCATGTATAACTTGCCATTGGCAGTGTAACTTTCCAAACTTTTGTATTCTAGGGTGTTTATTTGTCCATTCCAACACTACTATGTAGCTCAGATATCAAAGTTTGACAATTTTTTTAATTGAAGCTCCACAATGTTAGCCTATCACTTTAATTTTCATAACATATAATGTTTAACAGATTATAGACTAGCCACACACCTACTGAAGTATGTGGTCCTATGCAAAGCTATATGGACCACATACGCCCTCTACTGGAAAAAACGAACAAAGTTTGCACTGTGTGAATTGAATGCAAGAGCAACTTTATAAAATTGCATTTGCAAAATTTAAATGCTGGACCCACATGTTTAGAAAAGGATTAAAATGTCCAGTCCTTAATTTCATATAACAATTAATGTTTAAACAGATATTAGACTAGCCATATCCAAAACAAATATTCAGTAGAGTATAGTAATAAG
Source organism: Eucidaris tribuloides (assembly GCA_001188425.1). Lineage (NCBI taxonomy): Eukaryota > Metazoa > Echinodermata > Echinoidea > Cidaroida > Cidaridae > Eucidaris > Eucidaris tribuloides. Next base: position 98,333 of record JZLH01S0101774.1, read on the forward strand.
CTGAATTTCAGAGCAATTTTCTGGTGGCCAACCTGCGCATGCTAGTTTGGCAAGCAACCTAGCTCCATATGACGCCTTTTTTCTCCGATATATCAGTAATATCGGACAGCCTTTTTTTTTACTGGCCGCGGTCGTACCAGTAAAATGTTTTATAACATTTTATTTTTTATTTTATTTTTATTTTTTTAATATAATTTAATTAATTAATTAATGTATGGAGCTGCCCATGGTAGGTAGGGTCATATAACACTATTATGGTGGCTGCTGAAGATGTCACTGAAAAGTCAATGGTCAATTGCCCCAAATTTTCACTTCATCATTTTACCACAGATGTAGTCCGCGACTTAGCATAAAAAAAGGCATTTTCGAAAGCTGAATGCATCTGACAATATTTTTTAAGCAAAGCCATTGAGCGCACTGCGCTCACAGTTCAAATTAGGCATTATCAGGCAATTTTCAAGTATTCATGTACTGTAGACTGCTATTATAGTGCATGGTATTGGTGGCCAATTCTTTACACTAAAAAATGAGGACATTGAACATGAGATTTTCACTCATTTCTCTGGAAATTCCTGAACATTTTTCATATTTTATTATTGATATGATAATGCAGCACTGAACTTCATTAATATGCACTTAGATAATTTTTAAGAGAGTTGAATTTTTTCGTGAACCTCCCTACCGCATGGCCAGTGTGACTAGCCATATCAAAACAATATTTCAGTACAGTATTGTAAAAGGCTGGGGCCTGTTTCACAAAGACGTCCTATCGCTAACTGGCGTCCCTAACTAGGGAGATAGGACGTTGGTGTCGTTTCACGAACCGTCCTAATCAATCTTCGTCCGCATGTCTCCGGTCCTAAATTCACGCCATGATTTAGGACAGCTCATGGACTGTCTTAACTGTCCGTCCATGATCTCGTAATCTAAGGCTGTAGCAATCTAAGTGCTCCGTAAAGATATTGCTGTGTGTGGTGCGCAGCGCGGCTTATCTCGAAGATAATTGCAATCCTATCACACGACGGTGCTGACTTGGGTAAAAGAAGGGACATGCGAGTATAGTAAGAAATGTACAGTAAAGTAAAATTGGGATTTTCCCCGAGATTTTCAATTGCGTACAGGAGTTTTTCATTATAGTAATGATCATCGTGGTATTGCAATCAGCAACTGAAAAAGAATATATTTCATTGCCTATATTATCTCCTCAGACAAAATTGAATTCTCAGATGAGAAATTGACGATGATATAAAAATACAAAAAGAATTAAAGACAATAATAATGAGATTAAATAATTAATAATGTAAAACATAATTGATTATAATATAATAGAAGAAGAAAACAAAATAGGAGAATTAGAAAGAAAGATATTTGGCAACTATCATCATTTTTCGTTTCACTGAATGAACATACAAAGTTGATTAAAACTCAAATGTAAAAATGAATTAATATTAAATTGTTGATTAAAAGAATTTTTTTTAATAATTACCAGTCATATTGATACCGTTGATCTCTTAGTTTACCTTTTCTCATTCTATGTTGTTTTATTTACCAAAAATAATACACAAAATCTATTTTATAGCTGCAGAATTTACTCATATGCCTATCCTTTATTTGTGTTGACTTTCGTACATTGTAGGCCTATATTGCCTTTATTGATTCTGAAATGATTTTTTTTCTTTTACTTGCTGTATGGAAGTCTATAAATCACTAGCTTTGCTTTTAGATTTCCAACCACAATGCTGCCTAAATTATTTCCTTAGGCCTAAATGAGTATAGCTACATGTCTAGGCTATATCTCATTAGTTAATACATTTAACTACGCCAGTGTATTATGTAGATAAACTGATGTCAATGGTGTAATTTCTAAAAATATTTTTTTTCAGAAGTTTTTTCTTTCATTTTGAAACTCATGGCAGTTATTATGGCAATAAAGGAAATGAAATGAAATTCTGACAAAAATTACATGTGCCAAAATCTCGGCGTTAGTTTTGTTATTGGCAATTTTACGCCATAAGATATTATTACCTTAATATATTTTCTGAAAGAGGACACCTATCTGAACAGACTAACAAAATAATATACATCTTATATTCATAAATCAAGAAGGAATGCCAATGAGCGCCGAGAAAAATAATCAACAAACACACAGGCAGCCCACCGTGACAGCCTCTCACCTCCACGTCACACAGTCAGCATGTATTGTTTTGTAGGGGAATTCCCCTACGAGTCGCAGCCTTGATTAGTCTACAAAATTATACCATATTTCATTTATGCGTGTAATTTAGTGCAAAATTCATTTGTTTTAAATCATATCTGTCATAAACAACTGCAAATATGTTTGATTAAATGTTTATTTTACAAAATATGCGTAATTTTTTTGCTACTAAGAAGTTAAACTTAGAAAACAACACAGGTCTGCGTAAAAGACTACACTGTGTCCAGGAAAATATACCTACATTTTACGACTTGTACAAGTCTACTGTAAAGAAACATATTTTATCGATACCTCAAGCGATACTATCGTTTACAGTGTACTAGTGTTAGAAGGCAGTTAGGACGTTGTTCGTGAAACGACTTAGGACAATGTCCTATCTTCCACCCAACTTTAGGATTTGTGCGTTAGGCACACAAGGGGACTTGTCCATAGGACTGCACACAGAGTTTACGGTGTTCGCTCATGTCGCAGTCATGCCACACATTTTGGTGGCTTATTTTCATATTATCCGCTCACATTTCACTCTTTTATTTTATTCACATACATTATAAATGATATATGTAACAT
>JZLH01S0101796.1:716-16731 GCA_001188425.1 Eucidaris tribuloides
AACTAAATATTACCCCTATTCATTTCCACGGGTCAAAAATAAACTCCTAACAATTATTTTTGGACGCAATACGGGGCCAAATATTACCCCAATTCATTTCCGCGGGTCAAAAATAAACTCCTTACAATTATTTTTGGCGTAATACGGGGCTAAATATTACCGCAATTAATATCCGTGGGTCAAAATCAAACTGCCGACTTTCATTTCTGGCATAATAGGGAACTAAAAATCTTAAAGGACATTCATGTCCGATCAGCAAAAAACACACTAACAAAAGCATGAACTTGCGACAGTTTGTTAGCTCATAGGAGCTGGCAAATACGTATGTTTATAAATGCCGGGGGGGGGGGGGCATCAATAATAAAATATAGTTTAATTTTTTTAGATTTATTTTTGGGCCAGTAAATTTTAGGTTCGGACCAGTGAAATAATGAAAAACTTGACTTCTACTGGTCCGACAGGAACAGGTCGGACCAGTAGAAAAAAAAGTTAGTGTGGAGCCCTGCTTACACAACAGTCCACATTCTAGGGAACAAGTGATACTATTAAAGGCAAAATTTAACAATGATGACAAAAAACAAAAACAAAATCTTGTTATAACAAAGTATTTCTTCTTTCTGGTCCCAAGTGCACATTGTTTAGGGGGTGTTTCATTATTTTTGCAACTCTGATATATATTTAAAAAAAAAATCAATACCACAAATTAATTTTTCTGATCCCGAGCAGTTTTTCACTCACACAAACAACATATAATTGAGGTGCAACACAGCAAAACATCTAACTGCAAACTTTAAAAATAATTTTTATAATTACAGTGGAATAAATGGTATGAAAAAAATATGTAAGGAGTTACAGTGTACATGTAAACTTGATAAAGTATAATTAGTTGAATATACATGAATTAGCATTTGTGAGCTTGACACATCAGATTATAGATTTTCATAAGAATGGAATACATGCATCCCATAAGTGTTTGTGAATAAAGTGCAACAGGATAAACTTCTTGCATGAATATATCCATGTTTCTATCTCTAATGCACAGAGTACAAAACTCCTACGTTAATTGAAAATTCACACTGTCAGTTTAGAATGGAATAAAATGGAACATGTTGCTGTTATGATGAAGTGCAAACATTGATTTTACATATAATCTACTCATTTTAGAAATAGAAATCATTATTTCAATAGTTCCCACACCGAGGAATGGAGTGATTTGTTTCGAACGATTGCAGGATGCTATGAGGGCGCCATGTTAATGTTTTACTGCGGGAGAACAATTGAGGTACTATTTAGGTCAATGCTGATTGATAATGACCTTATTCTGGATCCAGTAGAATGAAGTCGTAAAACACCAAAATTAGGATACTTTTCATCCTGCGCCGCGTTCTCCAACTGTGACGATGCCTAATGATCATTCCTCCACAAAGGAACAATCACCCGTTGTCTACCATAATCTAACAGGGGAGTTACGGGACCCGTTACGGGACCATCGTTCTACTGCACCAGAACAATTCTAAGATTGTAGTTTGATCTGATCATCTCTTGATGTCGGAAAGATCATAATAATTCTGGTATACTACATGTATTTTGGCATCTCTGTAAGCATTTTGTGTTTGTATGTTAACTTGTATATACGTTAATAAATACATAAAGGAAAAAAAAGAAAAAAAAATAATAATAATTCTGGTAATTTGGTATCATTCCATAGTCTAATTTGCTACTGACTGTGAGATTAAATTTACACACACCGATTGCAATAAACAGCCTTGCTAAAGTAAAAGAAAACTAGAAATATTACTGAAGGTGATTAATACGCTCACCCCATTACATCCCTGACTTAATGCCATAATATGCTGTTACCATGGCAATGTAGTTTCCAAAAAATTCAAAAAATGTGTTTTGCACATCTTCACTCCAAGAGCAATATGTGCATTAAATTTCACGAGCATTGGTCAAAAACTGAGGAGGTACTTCGATCCTCAAGATTTTCACCTGATTTTTTCCATAATACCCCATTACCATGGCAGTGCAGTTTCCAACATAATCAAAAAATGTGTCTTGCACATCTCCACCTCAAGACCAATGTGTATGCCAAATTTCATGAGCATTGGGCAAATACTGTGGAAGTAGTTTGATCCGCAAGATTTCCCGATCAATTGCCTGACCGCCCACCCGACAACCGCCCAACCGTACGCTGATTCCTGTATACCCCCTTTAACCTTCATTTGGCGGAGGTATAAACATAATGACAAATAGTGGGTATATGATACTGTCGGGAAGCCGAGTGCACAGGGTAGAGCAAGAACAAGAAAAAGAAAGGTAACATTGCATTGGGATAAATAATCAAACACTGCACACAATAAAAAAGGTTATACATAAAGCAGCCCATTTTCAAATGCTGCCAACACAAATTTCACAGACCTTGGTGTATAACGGGTGCTTCTGGACGATTTACTGCGAAGGCTGGTGGATGAACATCATGATTCATGAAATTAAAAAAAATATACATGAATAATGGTGTGATTGGACGACAATGGACCAAATTATTGTGAAAATGGTATGTCATCACTTGGTCCACAACTATTTGGTCTATTAATATTACCCAGTTAGTCTAGCAGCACAACCTTAATCAAAGGGATAAGGGTTTGGGATTAGAATTGTGAGTTTTAGATCGGGAATTGGCCTAAAGTTTGGGTTGGGATCTTGATCTTAGGAGTTACTAGCATAATGTTTTAGATAATATGACTGGTAGACCAAATTGGTGTAGACCAAGACACAATAAACTGTAAAATTAGTTTGTGTGTGTCCATATAAATGTGCGTGTCCGTTCGTGTATGGTGTATTGTTGTGTTGTGGTGGTTTTGTTGTGTGTGTGTGTATGTTTGTGTGTGTATGTTTGTGTATGTTTGTGTGTGTATATTTGTGTGAATGTTTGCTGGTGGATTATCTTGTGTGTAAGTGGATGGAGAAGAATAACAGGGAGTATATGATTGTGTACAAGAGTGTGTGTGTGTGTGTGTGTCGGGGGGGGGGAATGAGTTTTCAAATTGAAATGGGTGGTTAAGTGGGTAAATGAGTGGTGAAATGGGTGGGTAGTGGGTAAGTGGGTAGGTAACATAAGTGGGTAAGTGGGTGGGTGAGATGGTAAGTTGGTGGGTAAATGGGTGGGTGAGTGGGTAAGTGGGTGGGTTGTGGGTAAGTGGGTGGGTAACATAAGTGGATAAGTGGGTGGGTGAGAAGGTAAGTTGATGGGCAAATAGGTGAGTGAGTGGGTAAGTAGGTGGATAAGTGGGTGGGTACTAGTAATTTCTCGGGGAAAATATAATTTCCTTGGGGATGTCAAGTGTTATATTAGGAAGGGAATATCTGTATAATAGTAGCTGCAAAATATAAATGTTCTTAATTATTATTATTAGATATACCAAGTAAGAAGTCTCATGGTGAGTATAATAGATATATATTAGGAGGAAGTAAGTCCACTCTATATATCGTTAGCATCGGCTAATCAGAGACATCATTAGAAACAAACCTTTTGGTGCCGGCAGTGGACTTGGCTGTTGTTTGCTTCACACTGAGTGGGGATGATAGATAAACGTGTACTCTGAGTCTCTGATCATTGAATTTAGCGGGAGGGATGCATCACTTTTGTCATGATAATAACACATTGATAACGATAACAATTTCTTCCATCATATTTTGCAAAAAAAACTAGCTGAATCTGGTTGTATACTTTTGTCCTGTATTGAAAACCCTTGAAAACCTGATTCCAAAAACCCACTACCATAACACACCATCATTTGGAAATGGGAGTGAGAAGATAAATAACACTGATTTATTACTGTTGGAGACACTTTGAGTTTGATATAACACACAGTTTCCATAGACCCAAGCCCAAGATATCTTGTTCTCAGTCTCCAATGGGGTAAGCCAGGTTTTATGCCCAGATTAAAGCTTCCACCTTACCCCCCCACCCCCACCCCCCTCCCCCCCCCCCCCCGGAAAAAAGGGGGGGATAAGAACAAAATATATGAATGCACTAGATTTTTTTAATTTTTTTTTTTGCAAATCAACAAAATGAATGAATGGATAAAATATGTTTTTTTTTCTGTGAGTGGCCTAATGGCATGAATGTGACCAATCCACAAGTGATGTTACATACTCCTCTGTCAGTGGCCTAATTATGTGACCAATCACAAGTGTTGTTACATAAATCCTCTGAGGGTGGCCTAATGACATGCACGTGACCAATCACAAGTGCTGTTACATAACTCCTCTGTAAGTGGCCTAATTATGTGACCAATCACAAGTACTGTTACATCAACCAACCTTGAGAGTGTACCAGGTGTTTTGGTTACTCCTTTCTTCAAACTGAATGATGGGGGATACACCACAAAAGACAGTTCACATTACAAATGGGTGAATGGGAACGGGGCAGGGATGTGGGGAGGGGTGGGGTAGGCAAGGTGGGGTTGGGAGGGGGTGGAAGGTGTGGTGGGGAAGGGTGGGGAAGGGGTGGGAGGGATGGTGGGGAGGGGTGGAAGGAAAGGTATGGAAGGCAAGGGCAGGGGAAAAGGTAAGAAGGTGAGGCAGGGTGGGAAGTTGAAAGGTGAGGCCGATTTAGGGGTAGACAGGGTAACAGGCGGGCACATACATATATATTTGTGTAACATTGTGACAGTAATGAAAAATAAACATTTTATGCCATGTATGCATAATGTGTAGAATGTGAATTGATGCATCAAAATAAACACATACATCGGTGAGTCATGCAAATTTTTTTCATTACAACATGCTTATTTTATGGATTTTGTGCAACTTCAAAAGCTGGCAAATAAGTCAACTTTTGAATCTGGACGAACAAAGTTATGTATTTTTTGTTGGTTGTATTGTCCCAATGTGAAGTCATACTAGATGGCGTGTACATCATGATTCATGACTATAAAGCCTCCCTTTAATGTTAACCTTTTAAGAGTAATCTGCATGCCCCGCTGAAACTTAGAAATGATTGCTCCACAAACCTTGCATCGTTACGATGTTGGAAGCAAATGTTCACTCGGTGGCCTTTGTTCCCGTGCCACTGAGTAGAGTGCGAAATTGTCATTCTATCTCATGCTACTTTCATATTTCATTTCATCCCTTTCAGTGCCATACCAAGAATATTATGTGCAAATTCTCTTCATTTTGCTACACAGAACTGAGGTCACTGAGTGGACTAACAGGGTTACATGGCATGCAGACAACACCGATGATTGCAAACTTAAAAATTAATTTAGAAGAAGCATGATTGAAAAAAAATAAGATAAATTGTGAAAAATTGAATAAATTAACCAAACAAGCCACAACATGTGATTCATTACCTTGGAGTGAGATTGGTTTTGCCCAGGAGGGATTTGGCCTTGCCAAGACTGCTGTTGGAGGGGGTCTTCTTGGGGGTCTTGCCTGGCGTCTTGCCTGGGGTCTTGCCTGGGGTGCGTACTGGTCCTAACATGCTGGTGTGAACTGCGGGATGGAGGAACACATCGTTAGGTCCAAATGGTAAATTTGGGTATGCAAGTTGGTCAAAAGATATGGGAAGTAATCATATTTTGTAATACTGAATGAATTCAGGATTCATACACTTGCACATTTTCAAAATTCCCTGACATTTCCATGACTTTCCAGAACAGAAAATGTAATTCCCATGACCATTTTTACATATTTAAAGCGTGTAAACATACATCATTGCAATGCCAGTAAGCTCCCAATCAAGGGTCATTTTTAAAACGTCTAAAATAAATGAGTTTCCCTGACTTTCCAGAAGAAATTGATGAATTCCCTGACTTTTTGTTTCTGGAAAAAGTATTTTTAAATTCCTGACTTTCCAGAAATTCCCTGACCCGTATGAACCCTGGAATTGGTTGTTTAATAAAAGTGAATGTTAGATTTGAATTGATATTTATCACTTCACCTGTCTAAAAAAGTGGAAACCTATATGTGACCAGTTTTACCATGGACATTTCCCCCAGTAGACTTAACAGCACAAACCATTTACTTAACATTTATTATGATGTTCATCCATTATCTTGACTCATAGTAACAACATAATTTTTAAAACTGTTGTATTCCTGGCTGATTACTTACTTATTTACTTCAATATCATTATACAGTTCAGAATACAAAGTTCTAAAATTGAATGTCCGACATCTGCTTCGCAACAATTGCGCCAACGATTATTTCATGCAATAACGCTGACCTCAACCCTAATCCTAACCCAAACACTAACCCTAACCCTATTCTAAACTGGAAACCCAACGGCAACCCTAAACCTAAGTCTTCTGAGATATTGTCACTGGACCAACTGTCGCTGGAGCAAATGTTGGATCACCATGAAATTGAGTGTCCACAATGTTAAGCAATATTTTTAACTCTTTTCCTTACACATTCTGTCATGGGGTGTCCCAGGAGTCTTGGCTGTGTGCAAGTTGGGAATGAAGTTGGGGTTACCGGCCATCATGTTCTCTGCATCCACGTTGATAAACGCCTTCCAGAAATCGGCTGGTAGTGACATGAGACGTTCAACAACCTGAAATGAAGGACAGATGAAGAATGAAGAAAGTGATAACAGGCTGGTGTACTTCTTTTTTCAAAGAAATATTTAAAAGGTTGAATGATGCCTAACACATTTTTAAAATCGTCTATACTCAGCCATGTGAATTGGGAAAGATGACCCTTGGGTCAGAGTTATCAAGTTTATCTTTTTCTTTCTCTGGCATTCATTTGGTTGTTGTTAACCCATTGCTTCTGAGATTACGTAATTTCCATAGAATCAGTACATGACCAATTTGATTCCCACAAAGAATGGGTTAAAATTCTCAATACATTTTATAACTGATGTTGTTTAGATTGCTACTACTGATGGTTTTATGTATCTTTGATTTACAGAATAAATGACAAGAAAAACAATAATAACAACAAAATCATCATCATCATCATCATCATCATCATCATCTACATCATCATCTTCATCATCATCATCATCATCATCATCATCTTCATCATCATCATCATCATCATCATCATCATCATCATCATCATCATCACCATCATCATCATCATCATCATCATCATCATCATCATCATCATTATCATCATCATCATCATCATCATCATCATCTTTCTCACCCTGGGTTGTGTCTTGGTGTCACTCAGCATCTGCATAGGCTCCGGTTCAGGGCAGTTATGGCCAACGATGGTAGGACCAAACACCTTGGACAGATTGGCTACGGGCATCTTGCATTCTGGACTCAAAGAAACCCTGAAAAACATGAATGGATGAATACTGATTAACTGCTTGACTGACTGACTGACTGACTAGCTGATTGACAGACTGGCTGGCTGACTGACTGACTAATTTACATTTTGACTGACTGACTAGCTGATTGTCTCTGACTTCTGAAATGCACCTCATACCCTCAACCACACTAACACTGTGTTACATCAGAGACGGCAGCTACCGAGACCGAGGCTGCCCCAAAATGCAAACTTCCACAGGGTTTGTACAGGTGGCTCGGACTGAGAGCAAGACCGAGGCCACCCGAAATTGGTCTTGAGGCCGGCCTCTGATACAACACTAACAAAGATACACATAGACAAGGCTCGACACTAGCACTTGCCCAGGGCAAGTATGATATGATGGAAATTAATTTTACTCGCCTGAATGAGCAAAAAAAGTTGTCAACTCTAAATTTGCAAGAGTATTAATGACTTGTGATTTTCAATTCAGGTTCAATTTTGTGTTAATTCCACTTGAGTAGACTCTGTAAAAACACTTTTCAATAAGGTACTATCTCTAAGTAACACAATTAACAACAACAATTAACAACCATTTTGTTGTTAATTTATTTTGTTTTGGCAAAAGTTTGCATGCCCTATTGGGCAACAAGTCAAAAAGGTTAGTGTAGAACCCTAGCTGACATAGATATCACATACAAGGTACATTCCCTTTATTCCTCACCTCTGGAGATGGGTCATAAGGTAGGCCATTGTGTCCCTGTTAGCCATTGGCAGCTCACTGACAGCTTGGTACATGTTGGTGGTACTCTCATCTACGTCGGACAGTGCTGTGATGATGAAAAGCAAAAAGACAAACAAACAATGAAAATATTGTGAGAAACAGCATCATTTAATCCATGGTCATTTGTCATTCTTCCAAAGTTAGATTTGGACAATTACAAAAAGTATTTAATGATTCCTCTGAAAGTTTATACATTTATACATATTCAAAATTCCCTGACTTTTCAGAACAGAAAGCTGTAACTTTCCAAGACCATCATTATTCATCATTTCACATCCCAGGTATTAAAGTTCTCCTATTTGTTTTTATTGAGTGTTCACAATGTTAAATGATGTCTTAAAGGCATAATTTAACAATAATTACAGTTGAAGAATCTGAGCTACATAACCTTCCATACTATGGGTATCTTTGACAAGGTCTAAAAATAAAGCCCACAAAAAATTGTATATTCAAAACAATCGTTTGGTGCTTTAAAAGAGTGAAAATCTATGAGTACTCAGTTTTGCTTTGTCCATTTTCTCCCATACAAGGCTGTGTTAGATTTTTCCATGCACCTAATGCATAAGTCATGTGTAATATTCAGCCATACATGTCCTGCCAGAAGCAGCATAACTTTCCTAACTTTTGTATTCTACACTGTTTATTTGTCCATTCAAGGATTACTACATAACTCACAAATCACAGTTATACAATTGTTTAAATAGATGCTCTATAATGTTAAATTGTGTCTTTAAGACCACAATGACCACAAATTCCTGTGTTTGTCAAACAAGTTTAGAGAGTTTTATTTTCTCACCTGCTGCCTTCATGAAAGCACCGTGAAGAGCAAAAGTGACGAGCGGTTCAGCCAGGTTACGGAAAAAGTCCTTGAGGGCGCCACATATGGTGTGGATGTCGCGAACCTTCCCCTGGTTGGAAAAACAAAATTATGAGAGAGAAAGGCAATGAAGAAAATGTATGTATATGCAGTAGTTGAATGTATTGAACAAATACTTATACACACATACTTGTTAGCAAATTTTTATGGATTATTGTTGTTGCCTTAGAGTGGGTGGATGAAAACTATGGCCTATAAAAGTAATGACAACGTGTAAGGAATTGAATTGACTACATATTTTTTAAGAGCTCACACCCCCCCCCCAAAAAAAAAAAGAAAAGAAAAGAAAATGATAATAAATCTTGTATTGTGGTCCATCTCTTTCTGACTTTGTAACATAAGAAATCACAGTAATGCAATAAAACAAATTTATTTCAGATGTAAAAATTAACATTTCCTTTCATTACAGTGAGCATTACCCACCTAGAATTGTGCTAAAAGTATTGATTAAGAAATATCGTAAAGTAGCAGGTTAATTGAAAGATTTCATGCAAATCTCACTTTGCATAATTTCATGAGTCACAGATTTCTCAAAAGAATGAGTAATTTTCTTCAAATTCTTAATATCTAAATTCCCGTTACGTACAGAAAAGGGGACATTTGCAAAATTCATTTTTCTTCATGTATATGTGAAATTCCATACTTATTCTGCATTGTGGAAAACTATGTTTGTATTAAACTTTCAGTTCAACAGTTATTCACCCTTGGTTGACAAAACTTCCTATCTCAAAAATGTTATATATTCATGAAAGCCAGCATCACTGCCGTAACTCTTAATGTGCCAAAGTCGCAGATCTGCACCAAATAATACACATAAAGTCCATAGAGGTTTAATTTCTCTGGCATGTTAAGAGTTAAAAAGGTACAGGAGAGCTGTCATTTTACCTGGCAACAGTGACTCTATTTTTGACATTTGAAGTGTTAGGTTTGGACAAAACAAAATCTTACTTTCAAGCTACAAGATTCCATAAAAAGCTAATTTTCACCAAAAGCTGAAATACAAAATCTTGTCACCACAGGTACAAATAACTTACATCAAGCAAAACAAAATAAGGTAAGATTTGGCAAGCAGTCACACTTACAAGATGTGGATCGTTCTTCAGCAGTAATCTCTCCTTTAGCTCTTTAACCTCCCTGTCTGTCCCCGAGATACGGTACAGACCCTCCTCATTCAAGCCTCTCATCTCGATCTCTGTGATGCATTGTATCTGATGGAAATCAATAGATAAAACAAACGTAGAGGTCAATGTGTGATTTTAAGTTTGGTGTTGGTGTTATTGTTAGTGTGAGTAGACATCAAGAGCTGTTAAACCAAGCTATCAATTCTGTAATCGATAGCTTAAAACGAATGTTAACACGAGTGTCATGTCACATCCCTTGTTCGACGAACATCAAAACCACAATAAAACTGAAGAAATGTAATTTTATTATGAAATTTAAAAATACATACAGTTCGAACTCGATTAACCGGCCACATTGGGACCAGCAGCCATCCGGATAAGTGATATGGCCGGGTAAGAAAGATGATGTACAAACACAGTATAGGGGGAGGTAATGCATGCCATAAGTTATAGTAAAAACAACACACACACCATGTGCAAACATGCAACAGACCACACACATGTGACACTTTATTTACTATCCCTGATACCCAACTGATTTCTGTGAACACTTCTGATTAAGGTGTATCAATTACACATAATGACTGATAAGTCCATTGTCCGAATAATAGAGAGCTCCAGTTAACTGATGGCCGTATAATCGAGGCCGAACTGTACTACGAATTGTACACTGTTGGAGAGACATGTACTTCCCTCTTGATATCATGTATTTGACTCATTAACGTCTTAGTTCTTTAAAAATCTAAAATCTTATAATTTTTCTTGCCACTCGTTGCCCACTTGTCACACTGCCATATGCATGACACATACAACTGCTAGACCCAGCTGGGTAAACCGGGACAAATATAACACTAACAACAAACTTAAAATGGCATTTTTCTTATGATTTTGGGGTCAAATCACTAACACAAATCGGTTTCAAGTTTTGGATTAATGTCGTGCTATTGTTAAGATAACACAACCCTGAACACTAATCCTAACTTGAAATCACCCAATAAGTCCATACTTGCAAACATTTGAAAATAGGAAATAAGAATAGTCTCGATTGAGATATGCCCATTGGGCCAAAGTAGATCTGCTGCATGTTATATTTTAGTATTGACCTTCCAAATTATCGCTTTCTCAGAGGCTTCAATTCACATCTTACGATTCAGTTGCAGTAAGTGTCAAACTTCAAATTATGAGTCTGTCTCGTTACACTTTGATTGACTTTGAGTCTTTTCTACTCCATTCACAGTGAAGGTCGGAAATGGGAAAAATTGGCAGGTACGTGTGTCTACATTTTAGCAAGCAAATACATTCAGCCTTTTTTAAATCTTATGAAATAACAATGCATTTGTCATTAATTGTCTCTAAAAAGCTTAGTGTTCATTGGTATACCATTATACAGCAATTTTGTATGGCAAATATATAACACATAGAATTCTCATGTTTCAAAACAACTAAGCAGAGTCTACAGTTTAAAATGCATATCAGACAGGAAATAACAACAACAAAAAAAATCTATCCTTACCACAAGTGATGGAACAAATGGAGGGTTCGATGGGGCAAACTCATCCAGTGACGAAGCCTGTTTACTGCCCGGTGTGCCAATAGTGGGGACGCATGGAAGAGCTGCTATGTCCCTACAGTCTGGGTGACAGACTAGTCGACAATCTGTGGACAACAAAAGTATGATTTCTATGGCTCAACAAACCTGGGTGCCCGAGTGCCTGGGGCACCTGAAAATCGTGGTTGGGCAATCAGAAAAAAAAAAACTTGCCCAATCAGGCAGTGCCTTTTTTTTGCAATGATCGATCGACAAAAACAACTGGGGTCTAGATCAGGCATTTGGATTTTACTGTTGGGACCTTGAATCTAACATTCAAGTGACTGACTGGGCAGGATAAAAATAAAATTTTTGTAGAGGCCTGATCTTATTCAACAGTTTCACTCAGGTTTTCAAAACAGAAAGAAATCACCCTTTCAAATATCATTATTCTGCTTCGCAGCTGTTTACACAAAATATATTATGTGATGTCCAAAAATGGATGCACACACATACATGCACCTGCAGTCACATACATGATCATCCCTTTCTCATAACTTGTTTTATGGTTTAGAAAGATTCAAACAAAAGTTTCAACCTGATTGTGTACCATGAAAATCATTGTGGTAACAAACTGCAAATGAGTGAAAATACGACATCATCAGCATTACCTTTGCACTTGAGGGCATACTTTCCAAACTTAATGCGCTTTCCACACTGTAAAAAAACAGAAAACAAGAATTTATGAGATTAGCATTGTTATTGCAAGTGAATATGATCATAATCTGAAAGTCACTCACATTGATGTTAACAAATGGCTGAACGTCAAGAGTTATTGATGTGTGCATGGTGTCAAACTAAGCTGGTGGAGGCAAAAATTCCAACAACAAAATAAAATTCCAGTATGGGAAATTTTGATACAGTGAAACCTGTCAATAGTGGCCACTCAAGGGAAACAAAAAATGTGGCCTTTATAGACAGGTGGCTGCTGTAGACAGGTTCTTTAACACATGATTTGTCTCCAGGGAAATCATTTTAGTGGCCACTATAGACAGGTTGGCTGCTATAGAGAGGTGGCCGCTAAGACAGGTTTGACTGTATTTGGAAAATTCTGACAAAGTTCAAGTGAGATAGAGAGATAGATTGAGTATTATCTTCAATGCTTTCGACGAATTAATTACCAGATGTTTTAAGAAATCATTCTGTTCTGTCAAGAACTTGGAGTACCATGGATGGAATCTACATGTACCATCTAACGCATTACCTGATTTCCATTCTTCACTTTAAAGATTGTGTCATTGATTTGCACGTCAAAAAACATCTAAATGAATTAAATCAGCTGAAATCATATCCAATGTGAAGGTTACTATAAATAAACACCTCTCATAGAGACTTGGGGTAAAATATTGAGTTTTGGTGAAAATCTGGATGGTTAAACTTCATCCTTTTTCAAATGACTCTGAAGTCTTTAAAAAAAACATCTGTGACGTCGACGTGCACGGGCCGTTCCAAAATTGTCCGATCAGCCGTTAGCCAAAGGTCGCGTGGAGTTTAGCCGTTAAACCAATCAGTGCGCTCCGCTGGTCTTGCGACGGTACACATAACTGCGATTCGCAATTTGAGCAAAATTCAAACTCACGGAAAGAAAAACATTCTGGTAACATGTCGTTATTAGTTTTTCTCATAAAACAACAAATTAATGACGTATGGATCTCAAACTTTCAACACACAACACATTTGTAAGTACTAAACTACCGTTTGGTATTGATAATGAAGGGAAGTAATGGACTTGCACATCCCTGACACAATCTTTAAATAAGACTTACTCATTGAAACCAAAAATCGTTAATTCCACTTCTGCATTATGCACATTCTACATACCACTCATGCTTAGTAGGAATCAAGTTTCTACATATAGTCACATAAAACTTCTCCCAGCATTTTCTGTTTCTTTGCAAGATAAAGTAATGAACAATAAATAGTGGCAGGAAGGGGGGGGGGGAGAGAGAAGTGGTGAGTGTGAAGCGTAAAAAAAAAAAATCAAGTTTACCGGATCACATGATTCTGGCTTGATGACTGTCTTTGTGCAGAAGACGTGGTTCTTGGCTCGTGTGTTGGTGGGACTGCCGTGTTGTGACTGACTCCAGAGGTAATCCTCATTCTCACTGTGAGCTGTGTATGATGGATGCAACATGAAAATAAAAAATAAAAGCAATCAATGACAATGATAACATACATTACAAAATTATCTGTGTATAATAATGGATTCTGCATATACAGTGCACTCTTGATATAAAGAAGTCCTTGGGACCCATCAAATTTGTTCTTTATAATGAAATTTTGTTATATCAGTGTTCTTTATAACGAGAGTGCACTGCACTGTTATAAAACATATTTTTCTTCAAGAAATATAAAACTGCAGCAAAAAAATGTGTTTTCTTACTTTAAAAGTATATATTATCAATATATTGAAAATATACATTACTGATATTTCATTCCAATGCAGAGAATATTGTTACTGTACAAACCAGTATAAAGGATACAGGTCTATCATTGCCCCATCCCATCGCCTTAAAAATCTCATTTGGCAAATGAGGAACCTAACTCTTTCAGTGCAGAGCTACTATCAATTCCACGTTTTAATCACCGCTATTTCAAACACCAACCTGAGAATTTGAATAAATAAATGCACAACAGGTTAACAATTTTCTAAAACCAGGGATAATCAACCTTGCATGTCAGAATTCAGGAAAATCAGTCAATGTTCAAGGAACCTCCTACAGAATTAGGGAGGGATAGATGCCATGACAGTGTTTACAGCTCAGCTAGCATAATCAATTCATCAAGTGTGTCATTAATACTAGAAATCACAGGCAAGGGCAAACATCTGAAATTAGTAACAAGAGCTCATAAATCATGAATTTGACAGAATTTGGTCCAAGGGTAAATAATCTCAATGCTACCTTCATTCATTATTATAGTTTGATGTGGGAAAATAGTCAAACTACAGACAAACCCATCTTACTGGCACCTTTGTAGCAGCCATTTCATATTACTGCCTACAGTGGCCATTGAAATGATTTCCCTGGATACAAATTGTGTCTAAAGGCCACATGTTTTTTTTTTGTTTTACTAGGTTTGCCACTAAAGATGAGTTTCATTGTATTTTTATTCCCATGAAAATATTCAGGAACATGTGAATGTAGTTGCTAGACAACCTACTTCTGCGGAGTACAGGCTGACTGAAGCTCTTGTTCAGCTTGGGTGGTTTGTTGATGTTGGTGGACGTTGTGAGGGGTCCGCCAGAAGGAACCGTCAGAGAATCCTGGAGGTGAAAGGTCACAAAGTTTGGTGATTTCTAGATAATATTGGGTACTCACAACGTAACATATGTTGGAGGGAAGAACTGCTTCAAAACTATCTGTAAATTACTGATATTTGTTTAAAATGACACTGTACAGAAACAGTGTATACATTGGTCTGTACACATTCTACAAAAACTAGCAGACACTCTTTGTACAATACCATAGTTACATAAATTATCATACAAAGTACTAACACAGAAATGCATATACAGGACAACACTAACTACGGATATTGCAATGCCAGGCAACAATGAACAATCAAGTGTAAACAACCAATCAACAAATATTTGGTACATTTTAGGTGAATTTTTTCCTATTACGATGTAATATACCTTCACCTGTTACAAAAGAGATGGGGAACTCTGCTGGAAGGTTTTCCATCTTCAACCAGCAATTAAGGTTAACTCTGACGGACTGACACTCTGTATGCTATATCACTTTGATAAACTAAGTAGTAAAAGTTATATGTACTTGGACAGTGTATGCTAAAATGTTTTTAAAATATTATATACACTTCATAAACAAACCAAGAATGAAGTCTACTTACTTCACCATATCTACTCTTCTTTGGTGGTGTGTCTTCTTCAAGAGGAGGAGCACTGGGCCTCTGAAGGAAAAAAACGGAAGTTACAATGTGGATAGATGTCAGATTAATAAGTATAGAAGAGATTTAGCTTGAGTGAATGGAAGACAGTATCAAACAACATATAAAATATTTACTTTGTATACAGTATGTTCTACATCTGATTATTGAAACTTAAAATTATTATCGATGGTATTTGAATTTGAGTTGATCAGGTACTATTTTGGTCACAGATTGAAGAGTAGAAAATCTTATATGTGACCCGTCACGACGATACCCTGATAAAGTCGCACAACCCAAAGGCAAAGAAAGTAGCCAAACATCATAAGTTTGATATAAAGTATGAAAGTGAAGTGTCCTCAAAATCAAAAGTTTCATGACCTTCACATTTTGCAAATGTTTAAATATTTACATTTTTCACTCACAGCATTTCTTTCTTTCTATGTTTATGTTTCACAAGATGTGTTCCGAACAAAACAATTTTTGGC
>JZLH01S0101829.1:0-13093 GCA_001188425.1 Eucidaris tribuloides
GAAATCTATGGTGATCCGCAGTTACGCGGATCACCAATTAGATAAGTCTTCTTCCCCAACTCCATTTTGTTTCAAGAGTGTGTCTCTTAAATATAGAATAGTTCTGTTTACAAGTTGTCCAACAAACTGTCTTAAAATTAACAAACAAAACATCTCTTCTATTTTTCCTCAGTATCCTTGGCAACGAAGACGAACCGCACTCCTACGAGCTTCACTTCTGCGTCAAGGACTACTGCTTCGCCCGCGAGGACCACCTGATAGGCATCGGTGTCCTACAGCTTCACACCATCGTGGAATGCGGCAGCTGTGCCTGCGTATGCACGCTGGGGCGTAAGTTGCACGTCAACGACACGGGTGGCACGATCCTCCGCATCCTGTCGCAACGCACGAACGACGAGGTCGCCCGCGAGTTCGTGCGACTGAAGTCGGAGCGGAGATCGGAGGGCGGGGACGAAGGGCGGGGCTAATAAACGATCGACTCCCCTCGGTCCTTCCGAGTGATTTGCTCATCACAGTACCTCATTTTTCTGGGAACCTCCCCCTTATTGTATAAGTGCCTGCAGTCTCGTAATATACATATGCACACATGTTTTGTGGTTTCGGGATGTGCGTATGAATTAGCTTGATGAATTTCATTCTTGTTTGTATTTAGAAAAAAGCATAAGAGAGTTCCTCTTTTCGTATTGTTTGAGCAAAAGTACAAATTATATATCGCCTTTCATTTCTTTAATGAAAAGTACAAACTCTATTTTACCTCTTCTAAGTTGTCCCACACACAACTTTATCATCTGGAAATTACGTTTCATGTGTGCTTACTCTCGTTTGAGCTTTCTTTAGTTTTATGATAAAGAAAAAAAAGGTTCCAAAATTTGAATCCATTCCTTTGATATCTCAGTACTTCATTTATATATACATATTCACTATACTAGTATTAATTCACATTGTAATAACTGAACATCCCTGGAATTTCTATATATGATCTGTTCATTTGTTACTATCTGATTCAAAAGTGTTACTTTATCATTGTCTGATATATATACAGACTCGCTGATCACGTTTATATTATGAGAACAAACTCTGGACGTTTCAAACAAAATAAAAAATATATACTTGCATGTCGTCAAGTTTATATATGTGTATATTTATAAAATATATATATCTATATCAAAATATATATGTATATGTTCGCTGATATTGAGACATATTGGTTATTCTGTTGCCTAAAAAATTGTACATGTATATCATTTCTCTTTGCTACAATAGCTGTACAGTGTAGATATGTTCTTGAGAGCTGGATATTCATGGGAACAGAGGTTTATAAAGAATTCAAAGAATTTGAGATATGGTCGTACATGTTGTCTATTTATTATGTTCATTGCTTAACCATTTTCATGTCAAAAGTGTGAATGTTCCAAAGATATGTGTAAGATATGTTGTGTAAAATACTTTAAAATGAAAGGTGCAATTACTAATACGTTCGTCATGAAATTGCTTTGAGCACAAACACATGAGCTACGTTTATTGTGAGAAGAATTTTGTGTGCATGTATGCCAGAAAAATTATCAAAAACCACTTTCGAATCCAATTGTCAGATGTAGTCTAAATTGTAGAGTGTTGCAGGTCACCTACTACCCTATACAGTCTGGTTTTGTATTCTTTTTCATGGAGACATTGGGTCATTTTCAAACAATCATTTTCGACAATTTGAGAGTCTTACGGGCTCATATCTACCCACTTGGAGGTTATGAATGGATGATGACTACCATATTAGGTATAATGTAGGACTGGCATGTGTCATTACCAGTTTGATTTGAATTTTACAATTGGACAAATAATTATGATTAAAAAATGGTGCGTGAGTGACACGACAAATTTTGGACATGGGTGTCTGACCATTATCGGTTATGGTAGGATTTGTACCAAAGTAGTTCTCCAAGAGTACCATGAGTCCTAAAACATGTGCATAATTAGTTTGCCTATCTAACATATGTAGTCACAATCAACCATTCCCTCTCTCTGGCAAATGGTCCCCCCCCCTTACATGCCGTGAGTGACACAACAAAATGCAAAAATACCCACATTAACATTAATTACCCTTGTACTAAATTCACTGTGTTACGACATATGATGAATTATTTTATGTAATTTTCATGGAAAACTATCATCTAAGATATCTAGTTTCAAAACATATTGAAGCCTATTGATTTCTTGCAAGTTTTAATTTTCACCCTCATGTCCACTTATGTTTGAAAATGGCCATTGGTGGGGGAGGGTGTCATGGCTTAGTGGATGAGACTTTGGCTTCCCAATGTAGAGATCCCTTGTTCGAGTCCCTGTTATGGTGGTTGTGTCCTCAATTATGGCTCTTCATCCCCATTACCCTGTCTCTCGGATAAGACATAAGACCGGATGCCCCGTATTGAGAAAGAGATACCTCAGCATGAAAAGAATCCCACAGTACACTTCTTCAAAAATTCACTTCTAAAGAAAAGGATGAAAGTCTGGTATTGTGGTTACATATCAATATACCCATCTGTACATGGGGCTGGATGCCTGTGGGTAATAGTGATTAAATTCACTTTTCTAGTTACTGTCGTCAATAATGACAAATCAATAACAACTATAATATTTGGGTGCTAGAGAAATACAGTTATGAAAAGTGTTCACCATACTGCCATTTTGATTCTAATGTTTTTGTTTGTATTCAAGTTTAAAGGTAACAGTTTGTGGTGTATTCTGTGGACTTAAGTTTATGCTGACCTGGTCAGAAGAAAAAGTAGGACCAAAATATGTTACAAAAGTGTGCTCTAATGATTTAAATACCCAAACGACAGAGTTAAGTAACATTACGGCTAGATTTAATAAATAATCTTTTTTCAATTAAGGTTGTCAAGATAGTTCAGTATTTGCCTTCGATAAAAAAAAATAACAGAAAATTTTGCTGATATATGCTACTTATACTGTTCAGTGGCAAGTTCTATTATGATCTTTGCAGAATAACTACAATTTGTTAAAGCTCTAGGTAAGAATAGAATAGATCATTATTCCAGTCAGAATATTTGAATATTCCTTTTTTGCCTGGTATAAATCTAGTTAAAATAGTTTACATCTCTTACCATTGTCCATTTTCTGTTGTTGCGGAAATATATTATCAATATTTTTCTATGGCATTCCAAAAGAGTTATCAAAAATATTTATATCTTGACAGACATATGTCATTTGTTTGTTTCTATCTTATCTGTATTTGCATTATCCAAAGTAAGTCAACGTGACCATTACTTAAACAATACATTACATTCCAATATAAGATATTAGGATAGCAAAAAAAAAAGCAAATTAACAAATTGCAAGCTTGTAGTTTCTGAAGTGACTTGTGAAAAAAACTATATGGTAACATAATGGTATGCATTAGACCAAGAAGCATTACAAAACATTGTACTATGAGGGACACAAATGTTCGTCTGAGAGCTATTTATGATGATAAATGGTTCTCTTTCTTAATTATTAAGTAAAATGTTTTAATGAAATAATGGTGCTTCCTTATTTTTTGTAAAATTGAAAACGTATTAAAGTGTGTTGAAGCTATTTTTTGGTTGCAAGAATTCACATAAAAACTGATATACCTTTTTGACGTGAACAATAGATACATTGCACCACATATTCAAAATATAATTTAATTTGATTTGTCTTAATCTAATATATGGGTGTCTTTTGGAATATAGTAGCCCAAAGGGGAAAAAATATGATTTCAACACTTTGCCGGTGATAAATTTCATGGTGCATTTAAGTTTGCATATTAAATTAAGATTTTAACACAAGAGATATTTTGTTTATCCTATTGATAAAGATGAAACATAGATATACTTCATAATATCCATTAATTAGATTCAATAAAAGTGTGACTTGAATAAAAAAATATTCCTCATTATGGAATAAAGTCAACCAGTTGCAATTTGCTTGTGCTGAAACATGAAAAACTGTTAAGGCCACCGCACACTATGCGATTTTCGGTCGCACGACTGCCGACTTTGGATCTGAAATAAATCAGCGTGTACAAAATATAAGCGCTTTTTTTTATTTCGGATCCAAAGTCGGCAGTCGTGCGACTGAAAATCGCGTAGTGTGCGGTGGCCTTTGAAGACAGTTGAATCGTATTCCGCATTATTTTTTAACCAAAGTATATTTCAGAGAACTTCATTACCTCTGCATTTTAATATATATCTACATATAAATAATTCAGTTTAAGAAACAGAGATTTGATGCAGATTTCAATTTCAATTCCATTACCAATACTGATGACAAATCATGAGTTGCTCAGGATAAGTCTTGAATGTGTTCTTTATGTCACTGCTACATAGAAGCTGCCAGTATTTGATAAATGATGTGTGCTTCAAAAACTTGCCTTTGTTGCCAGAGTATTAAAGGGAGAAGGAGCCAGCAACTAACAGGCATAAGTTAAGAAAAACATTACATTGTGAGTATTGTGATAATTAAGGTACATGGTGATAAAAGCAGCCCAAATAAGGGGTACTGTGTGATACTCACCCTCAGCAAGGCCCTATAAATTAGTTAATTTGTGTTTATGTTATGTCTTTGCAAGTTTTATCCCGGGATAAAACTTGCAGAAACAGCTTTAGGGGGAGGAGCTTATTGATTCAAACAGTGCATATATTACCATGGTGCGACTAACACACATCGGGTGGCATGCATCAGTCACGCATGGTCGGCTCCAGACCTGTGCACGTGCGATCTGATTGATTGGCAAGAACTCAAATTTTTTCTTAACTTATGCCTGTTAGCTGCTGGCTCCTTCTCCCTTTAAGAAGAGAGCGAATTTATTAACCTTATTTTGTAGTTTTTGTCTCGCCTGCCTAATAGAGTGAGACATAGACATCACTGTTTCTGTTTTCATAGTCGGCCTAGGCATGGTCGTCAACACTCACGCAACATCTTATTACAGGTTTGAGGTAGGATCACCAATTTCACATCAATGGTACTAGGTGTTAAAAATAAGATTTGTCAATTTTAGTATTTAATAACACAAAAAATATACACCAGATTATACTGGCATTGAGTATAGTTGCAGTTGAATAGTGAACATTTATGGTGGAAGTGGTTTGAATAAGATATCAATATTCAGTTTTATGTAATTCATGCTTATATAAAAAGTTAGGGTTCAGATTTTGCTAAATATCCAGTCCCCTGTACAAAAATTGAAACTGTACAGAAATCAAATGGTGTGTGTGAGAGTGTGTGTTCAGTCTCCACACAATAGAAATAGACAATGGCTGCCAGAGACTGCACATTGGAAACTTTGGTATGCCGATCTCTCATAGTCTACATCCAGGGGAGATGAAATGCTTTATTAATATTCATAAGTCGCGTGGCGACTGCTAGACTCTATTCACTATTCACAGCCATTGTCTATTTCTGTTGTGTGCGGACTAGACACACACTCTCACACACACCTTTAGATTTCTGTACAGTTTCAATTTTGTACAGGGGGGTGGATATTGAGCAAAATCTGAACCCTAACTTTTTAAATACGCATGAATTACATAAAACCGATTATTGATATCCTGTTCAAACCACCTCCACCATAAATGTTCACTATTCAAAAGCAACTATACTCAATACCAGTCTAATCTGGTGTATAGTTTTTGTGCTATTAAATACTAAAATTGAAAAATCTTATTTTTAACACCTAGTACATCTCATGAAGGCTGAGGTCAAGTTCAAAATGTCAACAAATGCTCCTTGAATAGCACTGCATTATGTTGAACACACAGTATATATATTTATATATATTTATACTCGGGTTAAGTTTGATTATGGGTCAAATTTACAAGGTCAAAGACGTTTCATTAAATAGCAATGTATTATGCTGTACATGCAGGAACTAGCTTTGAGTTATACTTGCCAAGTTCAAAGTAGTGATACATTTCTTCAAAAAGCTCAGGTCAAGTTTGAATTTGGGACATATTTGACCAAAATTAGGAGTCAAAAGGCCAACAGACTTTCCATGACAAGTGCTGTACTGTGTTCACACAATAACTCTCTATAGCTTTGAGATGAGATTGTCAAATTCATACCAGTAGTATATCTCTTAAAGACAGAGTAAGGGATTTGCACGGCTGAAAACTGTAAAATGAATGAAATCAGCTCAAATCGTTCACAATGTGAAGATTAGTATAATTTAACACCTGTCATAGAACCTCTGGGTAGAATACGTAGTTTTGTTGAAAATCTGGACAATTAAAACTTCAAAATTTAGTGACGTCAACGTGCACGGGCCGTTCCAAAATTGTCCGATCAGCCGTTAGCGAAGGTCGCCGCGAGTTTAGCCGTTTAACCAATCATGTGCTCCGTGGTCTTGCGATGGTACACATAACCGCGATTCGCAATTTAAGCAAAATTTAAACTCACAGAAAGAACAACATTCTGGTAACATGTCGTTATTAGTTTTTCTCATAAAACAAATTCATGACGTTTGGATCTCAAACTTTCAACACACCATTTGTAAGTATTAAACTACCATTTGGTATTGATAATGAAGGGAAGTAATGGACTTGCAAATCCCTGACACAATCTCTTTAAATGCCTGTGTTTGAGTATAGGTCAAATTTGGGCAAGGTCAAAAGGTCAAAAAGTTCATGAAATATCTACAAACAATGTACTTCCAAGAATTTTGAATAAGGTAAGATCACCAATATCATACCACAGACACATGTACTCTGACTGCAATTCAAGGGTGAAAACTTAACAGCATTTGTAGGCCATGTAATCTCATTTTCTAGGGAGAAAGTCAATTACCATAAACTGCTTGAACCAAAATTCAAATCCTAACTTACTGTCTGCTGATATAAAGCCTAAGGAGGGGTACTGTTCATATGCGTCTCACTGAGATTGTGAGACGCAGGCGAGACAACGCTTGGCATTTGCCTTGTTGTTTACCCGCTTTGCTGTGCTTATCCAATGTCGGACTTGAATAGTGAGAATGAAAATTAGAAAATGACGCATATACTTCAGTAATCCTACCATCCTATCAGGTGTTATGTTGAGTCGTGTTATATAAAGAATAAACAACAAGCTTTGAAACTGATTCATTGATCAGTATAAATGTAAAAGTAAAACCTCATACAAAGTAATATTATCTGTCATTTTGTTCTGTGTGTATGATACTCTTATAAATACAGATGTTGTATATCAGTACAGCCAACTTATGGTGGTCAATAGCTGGTACCGTATGTAAAGTATAGTTAGCTTTTTATGTATCGTTTATTGGTATTTTGTTAACAGTTTGAGTGTGTTTTTTGTGCTGTTGTTGTTGTTGTGTGGATTTACATTCAACTGCCGAAGAAAGTAATAAAATAAGTTTTGTACGATATCATTGCAAAATATATCATCTATTATATATATAGAAATGTATAGAATTCAGTAAGCAGCGCTATATTCAGATATTATATTGGATAGACAGTTTATGATGATAGCTACTCTATTGATGTATTAAAAGCAAAGCTACTTGCTGGTGGAAGGTCAGATGTTTTTTTTTCATGGTATATGTTGACGCATTGTACTTCATAACATATCACTAGTATCAGCATTAATAATAGAGAAAGTTAGGCGAGTATGTCCATGTGGGTTACATTGGAAAGATTTAAAGAAAAAAAACTTTAGCAGAAATTTTGTCTTTCAGAATATCTAAAGTGAAAAACATTAGAGACAAAGATTTAATTTGACCCAATTTTGCTCAAAACATACAGCTAGCAATTTATGTTTCCATTTTCAGTACCCGATTCAGTATTTCTAATTATGACATTGTGCATTGTCCAAGACAGATTGTACTGGAGTGCTATCTCCTCCTGAGACTAAATAATGTACACTTGGTTTATTTTACAATGTTTTTACAAACTTGCTTTAAAATTTACCTACATATCTGGGTTCTTTCTGCTTCAGAAATACTGGAATTATAACTTCATGAAGTTAATAATTTTATAAGGTTCAATTTCATGGCATCTGTACCATGCCATTAATTTACAACCAAGTTATACACCAAAGTTTGGCTATGAACATTTATGTAATGATTGGCTAATCAGCTGACATGAAAAATGCAAAGGGGGATATGTAGGGCTACACAATTTGGAAAGTTAAGCTCAGTTGCTTTTTTTAGTAAAATCTCACGAAATCTGTATTTTTCTTTGGCAGTATGTATGTGATAACAATGTTAATCTTGCAATAGTTTGTCGGATAGTATTCTACATACTCGTATACTGTCACTCATACCCGTAATTGTTTTGATACCATTGTCGTCGTGATGTAAATATACTAATATTGGGATCAATTGTCATAGTATTGTAAGGAAACAAAGAAATTTGATGAGAATTCATGGTGAATGAATTTGTATCTATGCACGTCAACATACATAATAATAAAGACCGTGTGGTAAACTTTGTACAATGTAGTCATACTTTTGTGTTAGGATTGGGACATTGATTTTGATGATGTTCAACCAAATTTGGTTAGAAAACTTCATTCTTGTCCCTTTTTTATCCCAGAATATACATGTAGATGTCCTTACAGTGACAACATTCCATGAAGTGACCTTTGACCCTTAAGCCCTGATATGCAGACATGACAAATGTTATGTTTTTGTGTGTAGTTCATGATAGAAAACAACCAACAAGTAGTATCAAGATTTTGTAATTCCATTCAGTTTACAAGGCATTTTATTGGCAGAGGAACATTAACTTGGTCTACATTTAGGTGCAAGTATGACTTTTAAAATTCCTTTTATACCCTTCCCGTGCAAATTTTAGAAACTACTATTATCTATGGTATAAACTAATGACAGTTCATACACATGCTGATATTTGTTCATACTGCTATATGTTTAATTTACCAGAAACCAGAAATTTTCATACTTAAAAACCAATTCTGATTGGACAAGATATAGCTTCTTTTATAATTTAAAATTAATTGAGTCTTATCCTGTGCAAGGTCCATGCCATTTTTCTTTAAGGGAAAAATAGTAGTTGACATTGTCTTGATAAACAATCAACATTTCAAAATTCATCATTTGCTTTTATAGTGTATGGAAAGGTGCATAGAATTTGATTAATGCAGCAAACACCATTTGAACCTGTTTAAGTATTGGTTAAATGACTTCAGTTGTAGACAATAGATCATGTACAGTGTAATCATCATCATCACATTACTTGATTTGTTCATTTCTTCAAAGCAATATTTTACCATTAATATTCATATTGATACTTGAAATGTTTCTAGATAAAAAAAAAATTGTAACAATATGAAGTACTGTGTTTTTATGACCATATTGATTACCCAGTCAGTGTTCATTTGTTGCACTGTTGTAGTACCATCTCTTTATCTACAGTATGTTCTTGTACAGATCATTCATTCATTGATTTATTACCATATATACCATTAAAGAGATAAAATCTTTGATCTTTTAATTTGATACTTGTAAGACTTGATTTTATTTTCGTTAATCAGTTGTGTGTGTGTGTGTGTGTGGTGTGTGTGTGTGTGGTGGTGTGTGTGTGTGTGTGTGTGTGTGTGTGTGCGTGTGCGTGCGCGCGCATGTGTGTTTCATGTGTACGTCTATAAATATCCTCGATCGTAAACCTGGATCGGGATTTTTGCATACAAACATAACATTGTCAGCCCTGAACATCCATGGTTATTAACTCAAGTCATTTTAATTAGAAATCAACAAAAAGAGGATGTAACAAGGATGTTTGTTTTGAGCGTGTGTATGGGGTTAGGTCCATGGTTAGAAGTTGTAAATTATATATTTTATACTTACCAAATATAATTCTGGTGTGTATGTCTCAGGTGTGGGGGAGGGGGTTGTATAGGGTATGGGATGGGTCCACAGTTAGATAATGGTCAAATGCATAAACATAATATCCATGGTTACCAAATACATGAATACATGTATATAATTCTCATGTGTTTTCTGTAGGGGGAAAAAACTGATCAAGAAAAAAGGGGGGGGGAAGGATTCAAGTTTTTGTGTTTTTACAAGTGTGTGTGGGGTGTATGTGTGTGTGTGCATGAATGTATACATTAAATCTTAACGTGCCGAAGTCGCAGATCTGCACCACATAATACACATAAAGGTTTAAATCCTCTGGCACGTTAAGAGTTAACCCTGGCCCCACCCCAACCCTAACCCACTCCCAACCTCTCACAATGACCCTAACCGTATAAACCCTGTTCTGAATAAGAAGACCAATGACAACCCTTACCCTGATAGTTTTCAGAGACGTTATCCCCGCAAGCAACTGTCGCTGATGCAAAAGTTGTGTCACTCTAGTGATACAGTGATCTGTTATTTTTTAATGACTCAGAAAAGAGTGACCCAGCAGGACAAACAGTAGGTTTCAGATTCAAGTCCTACTGGGTCACTCTTTTTCCGAGTCATTAAAAAATAACAGATCGGGCAGTTGATCTGTTATACAGAGATAACAGCAAATCTATTCTGCATCTGAATTTCATTGTTTTTCAACCTCGATATAACAAAATTTTGATATAATAAAGTTATCTCTTTAGTTTCAAGGAGGTTGTTATAACGACAGTCTACTGTATTTGTGCATGTGTGCATGCAGGAGTGTTATTTGTTCTTAAAGTTATTCTGATTTCTGAATACAGCGCACCTCGATATAAAGAAGTCCTTGGGACCCATCAAATTTGTTCTTTATAACAAAATTTCTTTGTATCAGGGTTGCAAAAACAATAAAATACAAAATAAATTCAAGATACATGTACATGTATGGGACCCGAGATTTTACTTCTTTGTAATGAAATTTTGTTATATCAGTGTTCTTTATATTAAGAGTGCACTGTACTTTCTTCACAGTTGATTTAATTATACCATTGTCTGCTTAAAATTAAAAGGGACAGTGATTTTCCATTTTGAAAAAAAGACCTCTTCTGTTTGCCATCATACACTTTGTAAACATGAAAACTCTGACAATTCTGTTTACATCATACTAATATTTTCCCAGTTTCTGTGCTTTTTTCTCAATTTTTTTTCTAATATCTGTTATGAATGTCATGGATTTTTCTTTCAAAATGTAAAAACTTGGAGAAAAAGAGGTTTTCTATTATTTTCCATTTGAAAATATACTTTCCATTTCAAGTCGTCATTTCTGGAAATTCCATCATTGCACAAAATCACTGTCTCTACATTAAAAACAGAATTACAAACACTATGTCACACAGATTGAAGAAATACACAAAAGGGAATTATACTTACGGTTTCATATATATTTTAATGTCAACAAAAACAAAATGGTGTCTGGAATCAAACAATCTCCACAAATTCTTCAATAAATATGTCAGAATGTCACATGATTAAACACAGTTATTCCAGCTTCTCTCCTTTGCAATTTGAAAACAAAGAATAGATAATATGCCGGATAAATCAAGACCCGAGCTTCCTGAAGTTCCACAGTTACAATACCACAAGTGACACATTGCTCAATACGACAGGATCCACATAGCCAGGTACAGTAGACGTCCACATAATACAGAAACTGTCACTCAATCTTTTTTTTCAACCATCAGTCAAACAGACTCTTTAGACGACACTCCTGTACTTTCACAGTTTTGATTATGTACATTCGGTCCCACATCCATGCTAGATAAATCACTTTCCACGTCAAAAGTCGCAGACACTTTAGTTGACACTCCTGTGCTGTCACAATTTTCATTATGTACATTGGGTCCCATGTCCATGCTTTACAAACCGAACCCAACATCAAAAGTCGATGCAGCGTCCCTTTCGCTCCCAGTCACCGTATCTGGTGGGTTCGGGTCCCTTGGGTCCACCCCTCTCCCCCGTCTCGGGGTTGACGTCTTCGGGGAAGGGCGCCAGAGGCTCCTTTTCAGCATCCCGATGTCTGTCCGGCATCGTGCTGTCGTGCTTACCGACCGGGGTGAACGGTTTCTTTAGCGGTGCTCTGTCCGATTGTCCATCGCCACCAGGTTTGTCGGTGTGAGTTGAAGACAATTGGCTCGCAGAGGTGATGAAACGTTTTTGGTGATGATATGGCAACTTGGAAGTCACTGAGGAATGACGAAAGAAAAGAGGAATTCAACAATAAATTTATGGTTAAAGCACAAACTATAGTTTTGGTCTATCAGACAAGTTTTTTGTCAATCTTTCACAAAGTATTCTACTGTCACCCCAGACATCACACAACAACATCAAACCAACTGAAAATTGTTTCTACTGACAAATTATGATGTTTAAACATTTTACATTTTGAGTAATTTCTCAAAAATGGGAGAGTTTCAGAGCAGGCAATTTTCAGGGCATTGATAGCTCATAGGTATATCTTAAAAAACATCATTGCAAAGAATTTCAGTTTTGACCATTTACCAAAACTATATCCTGGCTGTAAGTTTTCACTTATAATCAGGGTTGTTGATTTTTTTGATTTTTAAAAACAAAAAAAAAAAATCATTTTTTTTATTTAAGTCGATTTTATGATTTAAAATCAGATTTTTTTGATTTTTTTCCAACGCGAAAAATAATGGTCACACTTAAACAAGTTTATAAACTATATTTAAAACTGTTTACACCCAACAATATGGTCAAGGTAGCTTCTGAAACATTGTGTATTGTACTAATTGACACCAAATAATCCACTTATATACAGTATATTTTTTTTATTTTTTTATTTATTTGCATCTATAGAGAGGGACATTTTATGAAGCCAAGTAATGTTATATTATATGTATACATTTTAAACTCTGAAATTTTATTCAGTCAGTTCAAAACATACCGAAGGTGTTAACTACAATGCATAGTACTCAAGAACATTGAGAATTTCCAACAAAATTGACATGTATTAACGGCCTGTTAGGGTTCCTATAGCTGCCCTTCGGAATTCTAAGCCTGGGAATATTTCCTAGAATTATCACATGGGGGATTCTTAGCTAAGGATAAAATTTTTTTCCTAGAATATCACATGGGGGACTTCCCAACTAACAGCTGGTAATTGCTAATAAAACAAATGGTTTTGCAGTCTTTTGTGATGCATGAATAAGCATCATGTCTGAA